>VZRZ01004813.1:1229398-1300910 GCA_013398175.1 Climacteris rufus
TTTTTTTTTTTTTTTTTAGATACTGAGCTTTCATCATTAACATCTGGCTTGTGTTTTAAGCCAACTGAAATGAGCTGCTGCTTGTAGATTAGCCCCCTTCAAAGTTGCATTTCTTTTTCTCATCCTTGCATTAAATCTGCCGAGCCCCCAGTTTCCTGTAAATTAAATCTGTATTGCATGTGCACTAATTCTCTTCTCCTGAGGCATTAGTGTGGATTTAACGGTAATTCATTCTCTCTGTAGAAACGTAGCACAAGAATGAACATCCTGGGTAGCCAAAGTCCACTCCATCCTTCCACACTGAGTACAGGTAAATTCTCATGGTTCCTAAGCATCGTACCAGAGGCCGCTGTGGGTAAAGAAAAGGTGTATTTCACACAGAGACAGAGTGCAGTCACACAATATGAATGCCTTGATGTCAAATACAATCTTTATGCTTATCAGTAGCTTCTGTGCCATTTACACACTTTCCCATACAGACATAGTAGAATGAACTTTTTTTCTTTTGATGGCCCACTCAAGCATTTCTTTAGGACTAGTCTTTTGAAACACAGATTTTATAAAAACAGACACTCCATAAATGTTTCCATTTAAAACAATCCAGAAGTTAATTTGCTATTTTGGAGAAGGAGAGTCATTGAGTCATCTTTCAATCTTTAAAGAGTGAAAATGAGAGCTTTCAAAATGGAATTCATTCCGTAATAGCTGAATAATACAATATATGGGTGCCTGTAATGCAAGTTCTGAATTTCTCTGCGAGATTTTAAGTTTATTAAAATAATAGTAAATTGCATGTTAGTATGCTGGACTTCTTAGAGGAAACACAGCTATTCTGTTGCTATTCTGTGTTTCTGTTCTGTTGAACAGAATTTAAAAATACCATTAGAAAAAAAACCCAATAAAGATAAAAATATTTGGGGGTAACTCAACTCTTGAAAACACTATCTACATTGCTTTTCTTCGTTTGAGAGTTAGAGGGACTTGTTTCTAACTCACTAGCTTATACATTGTGTTCTACGATTTGTTAGTCCCAGCATTTTCAAGAAGCTATGAAAAGGCACAATGATAAGAGACTTCTCTTGTTTACCTAATTGTATATCTGCAAATCAGAAAATACATGCAGATAATGCCTCTCTACTTGATATATTAAGTAGATGCATTTTTTAATATTGATTCTCTTTTTATCTAGGTTGATGGAATATACTTTATATTCTGTAACGGAACTATACCCACCCACTTTTAAAATGTTTAAATAGTTAGTGTGTGGAAAAAACTATTGCACATGTAACTGTTTTTAACCATCCTCTCTTTCCCTCTTTTTCCTCTCACCTCCAGTTATTCATAGGACACAGCACTGGTTTCACGGCAGAATCTCTAGAGAAGAATCTCACAGGATTATTAAGCAACAAGGGCTTGTAGATGGGTAGGTATTCTTATTGCTTAATATTTATGACCTGACAGTAAGCTTTATAGACAAGAGCAAAACTTCTCCTGTAATGGTTTACAGGTTTCTGAGCACTTCTGAGTAACCTGATTGTCGAGCGGCCCCGTTACAACCTGCCTGGATTTCAAATAGTCAGAGTGTGTGTTTGTAGGAGCGGGTCCTAACTTTTAATTTGAAAAGTAAAATCTTAGGAATACACTCAAACATCTTTTTTTTTTTCCAACAGAGGCACTCAAGTTTTAGACAATATTAGAATTTTAAAATAGCTAATTCTTATAATCTGCATTGAGGACATACTTTTCAGTCAAAGCTGTACCTAAGCATTTGCCCACAAATCTGTAATCAGCCATTCGTGCTCTTTTGCGTGAATCAGAGCAGTTAATGGGGATTGCTCACTATTTATTTCTGTTCTAGAGCAAAGAAATGGAAGTACCTGTTCCAGCACTCTCTAAAATGTCTGCAGTTGAGATTTAAGTACTTTCTGAGCATCTCTGTTTCCCTTATTTATATGGAGTTATCGTTATTGAAGGGAAGTTGTTTGAACTACAGTGTTCTTTATTTGTAGGATGGGAAAAGCATGGTTGCCTTTGGTTCACTGTCCTCACTGCTCTCAGGCTTAAGGCAGAAACATCCATGTTGACTTCTCAGGAGACAGTAAAGTTCGAACCTTTCTTCAGCATTTACTGATTCAGAGCAACACTAATCTTTCTGAAGACTAAAATACATTAGGGAAATAGAAATTGGTAGTGCACGTATATATTCATCAAGCAATTTGTTTATTTCTTGGAGGCCTTGGCTGGGAAGATTGGTTAGTTTGGCTGTATTGAGGTCAGTCAGCAATTACAAAAGAACCGTATTACCTATGTTCTCTAAAGGATCACGATTTTCAGGGTGGAAAACTCGTCTGTGTTTTCCTGCTCTGTGTGTTCCTGAACAAAAGAAGGTAGAAAGTTAGTCTCCTGATGGTTCACAGAAGAGGTACATGATTAACTGATGCTGCTGTCTGTGACTGTCTCTGGAAGCGATTGTTAAGGATGCATCTGCCTTCATAGTCACTGTTGTGTGGAAGCTGGTTACTTGCCAGAGGTTGAGTAAACAGTTGCAGCATCAATTGTGCAGAGCTTTGCTTTGTGCCACCAGCTTATGATACCAGTGCATTATCTTAAACAGCTAGAGGAAAAACAATTCAGAGATACCTGTATGAACTGCAGTAACAGCAGGGCAGGTAAGGAAGGCCTTTCTCCCTGACATGGGTCCTAGTTTATAAAAGCTTTTGTCCCTTTTCCACACATCTCGTCTTCCTAGGATTACAAAGGAATGTTCAAATACCATGCATGGTTTGCAAGGGTGGCAAGACATGCCTGTCCCTGACTGCTGAACCAACCCTGATTATTATGGTGCATTTTTGTGGTATTGACATTTCTCAGTCAGTTCTGAGGAGCTGGAGTAAGTTCTTTTGGGTTCCTAAGACTACAAGCAGTTCTTGCAACTGTGCCTTGGAAAAGTGTGTTCCTGGCTTAGTGGTCAACAATTAAGACGGCCTGAGGCCTGCCCCAGTACTGCACTTAGACATCTCAGAGATCCACTAGTGATCAGTGCTATAAGCCTTGTGCCAAAGTTATATTCTTCTTTTCTGTGGCATAGAGAGGATCTGCTTCCTTAGTTCATAAATGTCAAGGGGAGGAAACGTGGATTTTTAACTGGATTTTTTCCTCCTCTCCCCAGTAGATATTTAACCATTTGAGGTAGGACTTCAGTTTTGTGGGTCAACTTAAAAGTGACAGTCACATAGTGTATGATGTTGGTAGCTGTACGCCTAAAGTACATTTTTTTCCAATGATGTTGAGGGAGAAATACTGTGACTGTTCTAGAGGAAAAATCAGTGTGGCTTTTCCCTATCTTGATAGTGTGGAAGCTGCTTAATTGGTAAGTAATTTTAAGAAAGTGTTGAGCTGTTTCTGTGCAATTGCAGTCATTTAACCTACACATAATTTTGCTGACACTGGATTTCTGTGAACTGGTGCAAGATACCACAGAGTGGGAGCGGATTCATGTATGTTACTTTCCCATGTATAGAAATTCAGATTTTCTCTACAAGTAAATTACAACATTTTCTTCATACATATTGTTAATGGAAAGCTGAGTTAGAGAGAACTTTAAAAAAAGTCTCATAAGTACATTCTTAGGGGAAGAACTACTATCATGTATCTTTCACTTCGTGTTTCTTCATCTGTTAAGATTGCATAGCCATGGTATAAAAATTGGAAGCAAACTGCCAGTTATGAAATCACCTGTTAATGCAGCTAAAGAAGAGTTAGGCAATGGCACAAAATTACTTAGTAGTTTTGATTATTTATGAAGAAATAGATTGTGGTATTCAGTTTGTTCTTAAAAATGTTCTCTCCTAGATTATTTCTTCTCCGTGACAGCCAAAGCAATCCAAAGGCGTTTGTACTTACGTTATGCCATCATCAGAAAATAAAGCATTTTCAAATCTTGCCGGTAAGTAGATTATTTTTGATACTGATAACAAAACCTGAAATTTTAAACCTTGAAGATCTTGCCAATATCCTAGGAGACCTATTATTAATTACTGATGTAATGAACAGGGATGTTTCCATTAGCAAGTATATTAGCGAATATTCTTTAGAATTGTCAAATGTCTGATTGAAATTATTTATTAACATTGCCTATAAGTCACTACATTACACAAGGCTTTGGAATGCACAGAACTTGTTCTGTGACAGTGACACCAGCAGCTGTTGTCTCCCTGTCACTTAGGCAAACAGAACAACTTAGGGAAACTGAAAAGTTTTATTCTGGAGGTTATCCAATAATGTTGAGCTTCAAATAATCTTACACTGAGATGCTGGGAAACAATTTGATTTTTATCTTGATCCAAAAAAGCACCAAAAATTTAAGATTATGTAAACCGTTTTATTGTTCCAAACCCTCTTTCCTTGTTTAGCCTGCCAGTTTTACAAACAGCTAACAAATACTTTGGGGGTATTTTTGTTTTATGTAATGAATGCCAGTGCTGTCTGTACAACTTTCAATTACTCTGCCCACGAGCTTTCACTTTCATAAACAAAATGTTACAAGCTGGGTTAACTTATGTTTTTTCTAGTGGTGTGCATGGTTTCATGAAGAACTGTGGGTACTGGGTTGTTTGGGCAGTGTCCATCATTTACCTTCTGTCACACCACTCTTCATGTTTTGCCTAACTTCATGTGCAGCCTAACTTGAAAAGGATGTTTTGTTTCCCTAGTGTGAAGATGATGGACAGATATTTTTCAGCCTGGATGATGGGAACACCAAATTCAGTGATCTAATCCAGCTTGTTGAATTCTATCAACTAAACAAAGGAGTCTTGCCCTGCAAACTCAAACACCACTGCATCCGAGTGGCCTTATGACCTTAAATCTGACTCTCACTGAAGACTGGATTTGATAGAAGAGTAATTGTAAGAGAACGTTGACACTGGGGAATTGGCAGATTTGTAAGTTGGTTTAAAAAAATAAATATTATGCACCTTGGGACTCTGAAAGGGATGGATTCGACAGGTGCCAACAGACCAAGATTGCTGGTTTGTCTAACACCTAAGAGTGATTGCTGCTGAGTGTCCCAGCATCCCAAAAACGGGGGGAGGGTCTGTAAAACAATGAGTAAATTTGAAACAAAACTGGAAACTGTCTTGGCTGGGCCACTTAACAGGAACAAGTGTGAAGAGAAATCTTTGAAAAGAACTCTTGCCCTGGAATAATCTTGACAATTAAGACTAGTGTGTTTACTTTTTGTATTGATCACTTTTTTTGCACTCCTACTTTGTTTCGGATATTGTATGCAGCCTATATTAGGAGCTGATGTGGCTTTTAAAATTCATGCAGGAGTTGGGTATTAATCTCCACCCTAAAATGTATGGAATGCTTCAGCCTAAAAGGATCTAGAAGAAAATCAAGAAGTGTGTGTGTGTGCGTGCGCGTGTGTCTCAGTACTTCTCTGGAGACCTGAGGTTCAATGATCTGCAGATGTCTTTGAAGAAGCAATGAGGATACAATTCTAAAAGAACATACCACCAATATATGTACTCTTAAAACTGTTGACTTGTAGCATTATGGCTGTAGTATGTTGATGGCATATTAGTGGCATCCAGTCATGCAAAGACTGTATTAGATTCTATGCACAAATTTTTATTATTGGAGTGGTGGTTTGTTTTTTACAGCCTTTTGACTGTTTTCCTGAGGAAACTTACTGTTACTAAATAGAGTAGGACTGAATGACTACACTTGTATTTCAAACCACCATTTTTTGTGACAAGATTCTTCTGCAGGTAGTCTTAGTACGACAAAATTTAAAAAAAATTAAAACCCAGTGTTTTTAGCTTTATAGCTCCTTGAATTTTCAGACTGTTTCAAAGAGCTCTTTCGATATAGTAAAGCTACAGTGACACAAAGCTCTCCTGGGGATAGGGCATAAGAAGAACTGTACCCCTTCTGCTGTTTGTAGGGCTGTGAAAGTTTACATGTTGAGAAGGAACATACTGGGAATAGAAACAGGTTTGATTGTGAAGTATCTGCTGGCGATATCATCCATTGAGGTAACTGGTGATCCCTGTGTCGTGTGTGCTACCGCATGCCAGTACATGTGGCAGACAAGCATGTATCTTGCTCTGGTGCTGGTTTGTCATCAGAACTACTTTATTGTTAATGTTTAAATGAATTATTTAATGTTTAAACAATAACTTTTTCTGATGATAAATCAGTATTAAAGTTAGATGAGTCCCACCTTGATCCTCCAATTGCAACCAACCATTCTTTCAGCAACTGTTTGAACTGAAGTAACTTCCCAGTGCTTCATGCCATTAGCCACAGTGAGAAGTATTCCATCCTGGGAACTTGCAGAGTGTAGTGCAGAACGGAGCATTCGTAAAATGGTAAATGATTTACACAGGCTAGTTAATCCTTAATATTTGCCACTGGGTTTGAAATCCTAGCCATCTGAAAGGGTAAAGAAGGAAAACCAATCCTACACTTTTAGATCTTCATGTAGTGTTAAGAATAGCTTAAGACAAACCATAACCTGCCTGAGTCATCCATATCAGCTTAAACTTCGTCAATGGTATAGAAACACTGTATTTTAGTTTACAGAACACATTTAGTATTTTTTTTCCATTTAATGTCTAGATACTAAAAATGAAGAAACTTGATTTTGTTTTTAGTAGAAGCCTTTTTTGTTTTGTTTTGTTTTTTTTTAATTGTACATAGTGAAATGAGTGTTCCTGCTTTCTAGACAATGTATTTTAAAACCTTGAAATTAAGCTAACTTAAGTCTGACTTCACTTTGCATGCTTCTATTTGGCCCCTATTAGGAGAAAAAAAAGATACTTGTATTGACTACATTACCAGATTAATAAGACCATTTATGCTGTAGTTTTAAGTTTTTCTGTTTACATAGCTTAGTGACAACCATGCATTTTTCCCAGTAGGCAGATAGTATTTGCAGTGTTTCATATTTATAAAAAGAAAACCTTGCATCTTATTTAAATTGAGAATAAAAGTTTGACTATGAACCATGATTTTTGTATGTAGATGGTTGACTTAGTATTTTGTACTCTTCCCAGCTAAAGTGAGCTGTTTTGAGAAAGTGACCACCTTCAAAGTGGCAACAATCTTACTTAAGCAGATCACTGCTTTGTCTTCTTTCTGCTGGAAAACAGTCAATACCACCTTAGTTTTCCAACAGTTCAGCTGGCTACCAGCTCAGAATACCAAGGACTGAAGGACATTTGACTCTTATTTTTGTATTTAAATGACATGAATGTAAAGGGGATGCTCAGGGTTGTTTTGGAGCCTGTTGAATTTTTATCTTTTTGCCTGTGATTTTATTTTCTAAATAAATACTTCATGTAGCAATCTTGAATATGTTGAGAAGGAAAATGCCAAACCATTTTGGTAATGAGGTTACTAGTTAAGTTATGTTACGATAGGTGTTAAAGTACAAAAAACTTTTTATTTGTTAATTAATCTTGAAGAAACATGTGCCTCAGTTTAGATGTTTTGTCTTATCTTTTCTGCACTAAATACCTGACAGTTTGACCAATCAATGCACCTTTCCAGTGGCAAGACTTGCTTATCGTAAATTATATTGTCACAATGCAAGATTTAGTGACTGTAAAATGGAATAAAGTTTAAAGTTTCAGGGAATGCAAAAGGTATTAACTTAAGAGACAAAACCTTTATTCAATATGCTTTGCTTCATACTGTAAATAGCTTTTTGGCTTGTGAACCTAATTGTAATCTTTCAGGTATTTTTGTACAAATAAGGGACTGATATTCTGTTTCTTGTAATTAGAAATAAACGTTAATACAATGCTATTCATTTTATATTGGATTGAATGTAGTCTTTTGGATATATCTGTACACTATGTATTTCTTGCCTTAATTCAGGGTTAATTGAGTGGGTTATATTAAACAGCTTTTAAGAAGAGTGAAGACAAAAACACAATCCCTAAGATATCTTTATTCTGGCTGTTCTGTCTTAAGATTCCTATTAGGACAGACTGCATTTTATTTAGAAAAGAACTTGTTCACCCCTTTTGTTTGAGGAAAATTACTGGGGGTATTATGCTGTGATATTTACAGTATTCATTTGGGAAGGCTGCTAGAATCATAACAGGAAAACATACCATGAGCATCTTTTGGTTCATAAAGCTATAACTCACTGAAAATGTACACTCTGCATAAAACACTTTGTTGGCTTGACAGTTGTTGGATCAGAAGACTTTTCAATAGTACTTCCAGAAAGCAATTATTTGCCCCTGTAATCCTTGTATTCGAGTGGTTTATGAGCATTTGGCTGGAAAAGCACTATCTGCACTAAATAAGTTTTTACTTAAAAAATCTAGGGGGGTGGAAGAGTGGGGTGTGGGGGATTGGTGGTTCTGGTGGAATAATAGAAGGTTGGGAATAGCTCACTTTTATTTTTTTGGACACAATCCTTTCCTGTTTCTACCTTGCTAATCCATAGAAACCATCAAATGCATTCCAGTTCAAGACTCTGTCACACTCTGGCTTCTGCATGCTACATCTTCATGTGAGTTTGTGTTGCACTGCAGCATGAGTTAATTAGTATATTAGCATGATGACATTCATTGATCAACACATAGAGGCAGAGTACTTCCTTTGGATTTTGATATTCCCCAAGTTTTTTTTCTATCTGGACATGCATATTAAACTTAAAGTGCTTAGAATTCACTATCTTATATGCAGTTACTTACTTTTTTCACTGAGTTAACAAAGATGATTGCTTGCTTGCACAACATTTGAAGATGCCTATTTCCTGCTTGGCTAAAGGAGGCCATGCTCACACTGAAACTGGCCCCTCTGGAATCATTAAAAGTCAAGGACTAAGTCTACATGAACCTGTAAAAAAAAAACCCAAATAAAAAAAAAATCACCCTCAAAACCCCACTTGACTTTATTGCATGTATTGCAATTTGAAACAGACAAGAAGATGGCATTACAAAAACACAACATGGTAAGAAGATCTCAGTAAGGCTGCCCAGTGGCAGGGTAGTGCTGTCTGCGTGTTTACCCAAACTACCCACCACTGTGGCAAAATCAAAATGATACCTGTGAAATCTGGCCCCTGACATTAGCAGTGGGTACCTGTGCTGTCAGAACATCACCAGTACAGAACTAGTCTGGGCTAGAAGTCGGTCTGTGGTACAGATTTGAAATACTTGCCTGATAGGTTTGTGTTTCTTTCACGTTACAACAGACATGATTAGACATCTGATCCCACATAAAAATTTTAGCATGAAGTTCACCTGGCAAAACAGCTTAGATGCATTTGGACCTGTAAGTAAATTCCTTTAAGCCTAGTGTTTTACAGCATGTGGCTGCAGCACTTTCATAGAGATAAAAAGAAACTTTTAAGTTAGGATTATTTTAACACTACATTGTTGCTTCAGCCTGTACCTGCAAAACCAGATGAGAAAAACATCACCAGATGAGCCATTTCCCTTCAAGTAAGTTGAACTTTAGATGACTTTTGGTCTTTGTTATTGCTAATTTAGTCATGCTTTAATCTGCTTTGTCAATGTCCAGTCTGTAGATTGCTTTGTGCCTTTGACATTGTGTCTCTGACATCTTGGAAACCAGAAACCATGTCAGCAGATGGAGAAAAGAGATATCTTCCTTTGAAATAGCCACATTGCCTTAATTTGGGTTGCTTCTGCATCCTACATCTTATGTCTTCCTTCCTTAATTTGAAGCACAATTTAATTAGTATTTGAAACACCAACATAACCACAGCTACGTCCAAGAGCTCTATGATTTTCCTTAGATATTGCCATTAGTCACACCTGAGACTTGAAAATGAATCAGTTTGTGTAACACTCACACTGCAAACCCTTAGTCCAAAGACATTCTGCCCCAATTGCTTGTCATTGTGCTCTGCAGATACCAGCAGATGTTTTAGCAAGAAATACCGGTTCACATAAGGTGCTAAGTTGTGATTAACAGGGTCTTACAGCACTTGTTAGTTGCCCAGGTTTGTACACTTTGCTATAATCAGGTGTTTCCCATCCCTTGGCTGCAAGATTCTGGTGCCAGAAGTGGAGAACAGGAAGGTGAAATTACAAACAGCTGCTGGCCCTGAGCCAAAGTACAGCCTGGGTTTATAGGCTCTGAACCTCAGCTCAGGTGTGCTCAGAGTACAACTCCTTAGAGCTTAGAAGAGTTAGACTGGGACAGAAGTGGAAGGGAGGATAGAATTACCCTTGGGCAGTATTGTCCCAGTGATGGTTTGGGTACGATGAGAAACATGGTGAAGACAGTGCTGTGATGCCTGAGTGCTGCTCACTGCTCCCTGAAAGTCATTTTCCCCTCCCCTCCAACTTGTGAAGACACATCTACATAAAGGCTTCCATTTTATTTATCTTCTGAAACACATTCTCCAGAGGTGTGAGGACTGGCATTTTGTGTTATCAAGGAGAGAAACAGCAGTGGAATTGGTGTTCTCTACAATGTGCCCATTTTCCAAAACAGTCTGCCACCACAAGAAAAGGAAGGGAAAGTGTAGTAGTATGGTTCTGCCATCAACAATGATGGTTAAAGCAAATGGTTAAGCTCTGTACTGAAAATGTATAATTTTATTGCTCCACAGACAAATACATCCTATTTTTAAACAATTTAATTATTTAGGCCTTTTCAGTACTCAATCTCCGCCATGATACTTCTGTTTGCTGATGAATTTGTGCATGATGATAATGTTCTCTGTGTGACCCTTACCAACTCCTAGTTTTCAGGTTGTTGTAGCACTCTCAAATCAAAAATAAATACAGAAATGAGGCAAGCTGTGAGGATTAGAGCTTCCTGAAAAATAACTCTACAACACATTTAGTCATGGAAGAATGTAAATTCACAATTTCAGAATTGGTGGATAGAAAACTTACTTTGTTTTGGTTTTTTTTCGCTAAAGACAGTATGGCTTGTGAAAATAGCTGGTTAAACAAGGATGAAAGTCATTGAAGGCTTAAAAACTTTGCCTCAGAATATTTACAGTTAATTGCTGGAACAAGCGTTTGACCTGCTCTAGAAAACAGAATGTTTCAGAGAAGAGCATGTGCCTGGGAAGGAATTGTATCCTCTCTCCTTAAAAGTGTAAGACAGCAGAAAGGAAGACTTAGGATGCAGTAGAAATGGAAGAGCAAACATGAGGGTGAGAGGAACAATCAAATATATGATAAAACAGTTCAGTGAGGGTAGTATAACAGATTTATAGATAGACACAGGAAGATGAGCAGAATACAAAATATTTAATTATGAGATTTTGCAATACAAAAGTCACCTGAGGTGCTCAGGGGACCAATTCAGGAAAACCAGAAATATTTCTTCATAAACTGCTCATGTAATCTCTTGTATTCTCCACCACAAAATGTAGCATATGGCCAAAGTTCACATGGGTTCACAATGGGCTTCTATCACATCATGACAGAGAAAACTCAGCTGATGGACAATAACTACAAAAAGAATCTCTTACTCTGAAGGTCTGTTGGTCACATGTCTCCAAGTGCCAGCAGTCTTTATGGGAAGAATCACTCTTGGCAGCATATATATACATACATCTTCCCTACATACCCACTACCCAGTCTTAGACAAGGGTTAGAGATATTTTTTATCTGGTCCAGTACGCGTCCACATGAGGACTGGTTCATCAGAAACAACTGAAGGTAGCACTTAAGAGTTGAGGAATGACCAAGAAAACCTGCTCTACAATCATCTGGAGGCTCTCTTTGAATTAAGGCTGTCCTTAGAGAAATAGCTGTGTAAGTATTGAATATGCTTCCTGCCACTCCTGAAATTGATGCTTCTGGGGTCTACAACAGCTGTCCCGTCCTTGTGTGCCTTCTTCCCCTTCAGCCTGCCACTGGGAAGGTTTGCTGGGTGGAGGCCTGGGGGCTGCTACAGCAGTCTGTCAGGGCTCTGAAGTTGTTCAAGAGTAGTGTCTGGATTCATTCAGCCTCAAACCTGGGTCATAAATGACAGGGACTGAGTCGAGCTTATAACCTGTCCTCTAAAATGAGCTCTAAACTGAGAACAGGTGCTACTCCCTCTCAAGTCAGGAACGGGTATCCTGAAAGTTGTGAATAAATGGGTATCTCTGGGCATTTTTGTTCGTCAGTGCACAGGGACGTGTTGTGAAGGCTTCTCTGGGTAAAATGTAGCTTTTCCTCCCTCTATTCTGACAGCTGACAAACAGAAAAGGGTGTGTACCTGCTGAAGCCTGGCGATTTTTCTCACTGCAAGCTGTGGCGCAGCTGGAGGGGGAGCACTGTGCTGGGGCAGGCAGGCCAGGCCTGGGGGCCACGTGGGGCTCTTCCCAGCTGTTAAGGTCTGGTTTATTAAGGTTATTTGGACATTCCTCTGCCCGAATTAAGGCGCAAACGAGACCATATGCCAGTGTCAATAGTATGGATTTTATTTGGTAGTAAAGATGGGAGAGAGAGAGAAGGTAACAGAAAGAAACAAAAAGAGGTGGGGGGACAGAAAGAGAGTGACAGAGAAAGAAAATATCACTACTCCGTGGATCCCAGCAATGTTGCATTGATCCTCTCCAGCAGGTCTTCTTGGTGGTGAGGGCTCCCCCCAAAAAGCATGGAATTCCATGGGTTAATATACACTCAGGCCAGGTAGGAAAATCCAGGTACCTTCCCCGGAGGGGGATGGGGGGGCGGGGGGCAGGTTTACCATTGTCTCTTGCAGCAGCAGACCCTGGATCCATTGCATCACTTTACATCATGTGCAGTCCTGTGGTGCCAGGCCTCGGGAATGAGTCTGGGGTGCACTTCAGGGGGTCTTTGGTGGATTATGACACCCCCTCAGCTGCCCCTCATGTGAATGTCCTGTAGCTCTCTCAGGGTTGGGGATTCCACAGCTGAGTCAGGGACGATGGGTGTTCGTTGCCTCTGATCAGAGGTTACGCCACACTCAAAGCCTCCTTCCTCCCACCTCAGCTGGGCGTGAAATCTGTGCAAATCTGCTCTCAGCTGTGGGCTGTGACCTCCCCCACCCCAAACCCAGCCAGGGACGACCAGCACAGCTGCTGGGTTTGGCTGTCTTGTGGATGCATAGTCTTCTTTACTCCTCCTCAGACCTGAGATGATTTAACAATAGCGTTTCCTTTATATAATCTCAGCACTTCAGTTTACAGTCCAAAGTTCCAGTCAGGCATCTCTAGGGAGGGGTGGTGGTCGTGGTTTCTTTATACAGTTTTGCTACAACAACATTTAAGGTAAGAACTATTTCAGTCTCTGACACCAGCCACACACTGCTCCTCAGGCAGAGAGAGAATGGGAATAGCAAATCAGAGCATTCTTAGCGTTGGAAGGGATCTCTGGAGATCATCCAGGCCAATACCCCTGCCAAGGCAGGGTAACCTAGAATAGTTTACACAGCAACGCATCCAGGTGGGTTTGGAATGGCTCCCGACAGGGAGACTCCACGACCTCTCTGAGCATCCTGTTTCAGTGCTCTAATACCCTCAATGTAAAAAAGTTCTTCCTCATGTGTTGAGGTGGAACTTCTTGTGTTTTGGTTTATGGCCATTGCTCCTCATCCCATCGCTGGGCACCACCAAGGAGAGCCTGGCACCATCCTCTTGGCACCCGCCTTTGAGATATTGATATGCATTAGTGAGATCAAATGCTGGTGCACAGCCCAGTTCCATCGCATCCTGGAGGATCTTGCTGCCGAACAGCTGCCCAGCAAGCGCCACAGGGTGGCTGGCCTCTGTCCTGCCCCAGCGAGGGGCAGGGGCCCGGAGGGCTGGGGACCGCCTCCAACAAACACGACCTGGTCCTGATGATCATTTTGTTGATTTCCAGTCTCCGTTTCTGGCAGGTCTAAATCCCGGAGTAAATCCCATGGGCGCGGGCCCGGTGACCCAAAGCCTGGATGTGCCCCGTTCCGCAGGGGGAGCAGGCCGGGGCTGCCGGGCCGCACGGCTCCCGCCCCCTGTCCCGGGCCGGGCCGGCAGAGGGCGCCGTGCACGGAGCTGTCCCAAACATGCGGGATTGGGGAGTTTTCCTTGGGTGGGTGTGCTGTGTTTTCTGGCGGTACCCTGGGCCCTGACTCCTGTGAAACTCCTGTAAAACAGCTCTGAGTGCTGGCAGGGTACCCCCGGCGGGGCGAGTGCTGCAGACGGCAGCGCTGGGGCACGGCTTGCGGCGGTGCCCCTCCCGACCCCGCCAACGGGAGCGTGTCCCGGGTTGTGAACGGGAGGGTTTTTCTCCTCCCGGCGGTGTCCCTGAGGCACCGGGAGGCGGGAGCCGTCGGGCACCCTCTGCCCCCGGAGCTCTGGCTCTGGGTGTCCCAAATTGTCCCACTCGCTTCCTGGTGTCCGCCAAACATCTCCACGGCGTGGACATCCTTGTCAGAGTGACCCCGGGGAAGCAGGGCCTGCCGGGACCGCCAGCTCGCCTATCCCACCTCTCGCTGGATTTTTCACTTAAGGCACTGTGAAAAGTAACAAGTCCCATGTCTCTCCCATCCCAATGGCTGCGAATTGCCGCCGAATGAGCTCACAGGTGTATCTGGTTTCCCCTTGCTGAGAAAGAGCGGCTGGTAAAGTTGACAGGGTGCTATGCCTGGTTAATGGTTAACGAAAAAGTGCAGGGTGAGCACAGTGCCAATGAAGATCTGATAGTCGCTGGAAAAACCTTAGAAATTTCTGAAGATTGAAATTCCTTAGCCACTTCTTGTGACCTCTTCCTCACAGGGCGACAGTGAGCTACAGGGAACTGTAGGGAACTAAAGAAAATACCTCTTTCCAAGCTACCTGAAAATCTCCAAACAGGTAAGGATAAATTCAGTAATGTCTGACAGTGAAGTTACCTCTACACTTGCACGAAATGGTCTGATCCAGCAAGTCCACATAATTTGCTAAGTATTAAATTAGTCATTGTTTAGAAGTGCTGCTTAATATGCTAAAAGCAATTCTTTTTAAAGTGACACGTGCTTAAGTCAGTTTTGTTGAAATAGTCGAGAGTTCATTAAGTATTTTGAAACCAAACTTTGCAATTCATAACATTTTTAAGAGAACCTCTTCGTAACTGCTTCTAAAAATTGACTTGGGGGCACTGCTGGTAAAGTGAAGCAGTCTGGAGGGATGGCAGTACCTGTAAATGATGGTATACTGGGCAATCTTGGAGCTGGATCCCAGCTGACAAGGTAATTTTATTAATCTTTGAAAAGTTCTTATTTGTTTGAAAATTTTGTTGTCCTAGTCCTGTAGCTTGGTTTCATTGTAAAAGTGTCACATTAGGCTTGTCTTCTTCTAGAGATCCTGTTTATGGCACAGGGACTGGAGTGATCCTCATATATTGACACTACAATTTTATGTGGGGTTAAATGTGAAACAGCAAAAATTAGTTCAACACTGCTGGGATTCAGAGAGCAAGAAGATGATGAAGTTGGAAGAGGAAAGGTGAAATAAATGATAATTTTTACCAATCACAGTTTACATTACAGAAATTTACTGTTTATGTCAATGATAAATAAAAGAAAAAAGATACTCTTATGAAAGTTCAATGAAAAACGGGTTTACAGTATAACTGTAATATATACTGAAAGATTTCCTTGGATGAGTGACACCTGAAGGAAGAACATCCTGGAATTCTGATGTTCAAAGTGTGCATCCCCCACCCGCAACACAAAGTGAGGAAACTGAATTTCTTGCTAAAATTGCTAAAGGTCATTTAGAGTTGTAAGAGACTCTCTTTGAATGGTCAATTGATACGCATCTGTGGGAAATTTCTGTGTTACGTTAGTGTATGTTTCTTACTCTGTTCCTTCCATTATGTATTAAGAAGTGTTCACCTCATTCTTTTGAGGCACAAAAAATGGTATATTTTTTAATCACAAATAATACATTATGTGATTAGGAAAATATATGGCCAACAGTATTTCATCATTAGTAAGTGCAGAATAAAGTAATCCAACCCATACAACAAACTCAATTTACTTCCAGTGTATCCTAATCACAATCTTATTATTGATCTCAACCAAGTCTGTTGCCTCTTGTCGTGGTTTAGAGCTGCTCCAAAGCTCCCACAAAAAGCTGCTTCCCTTTCCCCTCCCTCTGCTCAGCCGGACAGGGGAAAGGAATTTCTTCCAAGGTGAGAAAAGGATACTGAGAGAAAAAAACCTCTAATTAAGCAGGCTAAAACAGGCTCAAAACTTAAATGTGATAAGTGAATTTATTACAGAGTTAAAGGAGTAAGCAAAACATTCTCTGAAACACTTTCTCCCCCCCCCATCCAAATCCCTCCCTCCTTCCCTCAGAAAGTAAGGGGGGCCAGGGGAGGGGATCCTATTCAGTTCGTTCCTCAGATGTTTTTTCTTCTTAGCAATTACCTGGAGAGGAGGCAGGTTCCCTTCTTGCAAGCACTGTGGCATTTTGCACAAGTCATTTTTCCCTCTTGGCAAGCAGCCCACCCGGTCAGTGCTGCCCATTCTTCCTCCCAAGGCCAGGCTGGTGCAAACTTAGGGTGGGAGTGAAACAAGGCCTCTTTTATCAGAAATGACTCCCTCAGTCCCCAGGAGCAAAGACCTCGTTTATCTGCGTCAGCCCCCTCCAGACCAAAGTCCCTCTTCTGGGAGTCCGCCCCTCCTGCTCCGGCATGGGCTGGATCTCAACTCCTTTGTGGACCCTCAGGGTGCAGGGAAACACTGCATTAGTACAGTCCTTACCACAGGCTGTGAGGATGTCCTCTTAGAAGCCCCTCTTCCCCCTCCTTCTGACTTTGCTGGTGCCCATATCTGTTGTTTCTCCTACATGCTGTACTCCTTCTTCCCTGCCTATCTACATCTACTGGCACCCACATGCATACTACTGTGACTCCTTAAATATGTTGTCACAGAGGTGTTACCTTCTCTAATTGGCCCAGCTGTGGCTTGCAACATGTCCGTCTTCAGAGCCATCAAGGATAGGCCCTGGCTGGACAGCTGTGGAAGCTTCTGGCATCTTTTTACAGGAGCCATCTCTCTGGCCCCTACCACGCCCAAAGAGCCAGACCCTGTCAAACCATCACACGTCTGCATGTACACAATCCTCCAATGTTCTTCTGATGAGTGTCTCCCCATCTAGTCAGTGTTTGTGCATCTCCTAGCAATGATATCTTTCCTGTAGAAAATATTTGGAATGAATCAACTGTTTTGTTGTACATTTTTCCCCTTCTTTTTTGAGCCTGTATACATGGTATCTCTATTCAAAACCAAACAAATAAACAGGAGAAGAAATATCATGGAAAATAGCCATTACTGGAAAGGTAAATTGGGATTTCAGTTCTTGATTCTTTGTCAAAGAGCTGGCAAGATCATTGTACATTTAAAAGACTCCTGTTAAAGTTTACTATTAAATAATACTATACCATTTCCCCTGCTCTTGTTTTTGAAAGGAGCATTTGGTTTGAAAATTGTAAAAATCTGCTAAATTTTGTGAAGGTGTAATAGAAATTAGTTTTATCTCTCCTGGTTGTATGCTTTCAGAGGAATTGGATGCTTTATATGGAGTCAGATGTAGCTTAATGTTACTATTCTTGTATTATGTCAGACATATTACTTTATGCCTGAATTTACTTTTTACTGTTTCAAAGGCAGACACAGAGATTCAGAGAGGCAGACAGAGTTGATGACTGATGAGAGGATTAATGGCAACAGCTGATTTTTTCTTTTTCATTGCTTCTCCCTCAGTGAAGTGAACTGCCATGAGGAGTCCCAGTGTAGGAACATGGGATGTGACTCCAGTGCTGTGTAACCTATCAAACAGCCTCTATAGAGGATGTCATCTCCCCATCTGTTAGGTACAGGCTATCTTTACAAGTCTGGATATGAAGCAGAGAGCTCAGGAAGATTTTGAAGTGTTTGAACATAGATAAGGTGGAAAGGTTTCAGTCACTGAAAGGATTATAAGGAGGGAGGACACGGGACTCTTCTGTTCTGATCTGAACACTGGAGACAATTGAAGCCATAGTAGCAGCAACTGTGCATTCCAGTAGAAGCTGGAATATGTATAACCCTAACTCAGGGTTATTATTAGAATTTTAAAGTTTCAAGACAGTTTTGCCAAACATGGGTTTGTGACATTCCTTATGCTTCAGAAATCTTTTTTTTTATATATACCAAGTACCATCTACTGTCTGATTGCTAGGGC
Organism: Climacteris rufus; assembly: GCA_013398175.1. NCBI lineage: Eukaryota > Metazoa > Chordata > Aves > Passeriformes > Climacteridae > Climacteris > Climacteris rufus. The sequence goes on from VZRZ01004813.1 coordinate 1,247,559, forward strand.
AACGTCAAGCACTGGTGTCAGCAATACTGTCATATAATTTGGAGTTCACTCTACAAAAAGGAAGGGAATAATCTCCTCCTGCTGGTGGACAGGATGTAAGTGGCAGACCAAAACTGATGGGGAAAAAAATCCTGGGGAAGAAATGCACTAGAGTGTATTGTTTAGGAAGACTATAAAGTCAGTATCAGAGTAATGTTACTGCTAAGTTGGTTATAACATCTCCCTACGTTTTGGCTTCGTTTGCACTCAGTTATGCCACTGAAAAACTCTTTCATTTAAATGAATAAACCTCAGTTTTTAGATTTTTTTTTTTAAATATGACAGTGCAGGTACAGTTAACAAGACACAACAAGAAGGAAGCATCATTACTGTGACTACTTAGTCATGTAAAAAAGCGAGATGGGAAATTACAGATAGGCTACATACGGTTCCTTCTGCTTTTAAAAACAAGCTCAGCTCAGAAAAATAGAAAGGATTCGGCTAATCATAGAACCAGCTATATGAATTTCAAGGCAAATATACATTTCCAGACACATGGGACAGGCTGTGAGCTGCTGAAACACCAGCATGCTGGGAGAATGGCTGGCAGACACCTTTTCATCTCGGACAATATCCTAAAGGAAATGGCCTTTCAGTGCAGCAGATATTGTCCCTTTCTGTGCTGTTCCTTTAAAGGGAGGGAGAGAGAATAAATGCAAAGGATTTCGGAGGAGGTGACATTTCTTTAATGGCATCCTGTGGGTACATTATCTTGTAGAGATCTTTTTCTTTGTCTCTCACTCTGATTAGCACATGTTTTTGTGCAGTTTTAAAATGGTTGGACAGTTTTCCCTGAAGAAATACATGTGCCTTCCAGCAGTTTTAAATTGCTCTTGATATGTTTGATATCTTTCTACATATGCAAACCCATCAGAATCTTGCTGAATTCTTGACTGTAGTTCTTCCTGTGGTAATTATATTTTCTGCAGTTTTAACCATACATGATGTGAAAAAAATGTTTCTTTCTGTCTGTTTTTAATGTGCTATCTTTAATTTCTCTGAGTAGTCCCTCTTGGGCTTTCAAAATTTGAAAAACAGAAAAGTTCTTTGTCTTTTCCCTATACTCTTTCGTTCACTTATCCTTTCCTTGGTTTCCCTCATGTTGTTCTGTTTTCAAAGCTAACCAGGCCCACTCATTTGAATCTTCCCTAGAGGAGAGCATAAGTGCTTTTGAAGAGAAATCTTTTCTTACACTCCAGGAGGGCAATGAAGTCTTTTTGAAAGTGAATGTCTGAGAGAATATTGAATATTCCAGAAATTTTCCAACAATTGATCAAAAGTCACTAGAATATTTTTCATATAATTCTCCAGCTTGTTCTTAGTGGATCCAAACTTCTTGCGATTCTTGATCGTACTACTTATTAAACAGAAGGTTTCGTGCAACAGTGCTAGCAAGATTAGTTAGTCTAAGTTTGACCATTAAGTTTTTTTAACCTTCTCTGTATGCTATGTTACTTCAGAATTATTTTTACTGAGCTTCCTGTAACTCTGTACTGACTATTCAAGATGTGACATTCCTAGCTTTCCTCCCCAGTTCCCATGGCTGCATCTTTTATAGGAAAAAGGAAGAGAGGGGAGAGGGGTGATGGGATGGTGGAATGATACAAAAACTTGCAGTGGAAGGGTATCTCACAAATATAAAAGCCCCCAGGTATTGTACTGCAGCTTTCATATATTTTAGACAGCAGAAGTAGAGGAGTCTGAGACCTCCTTGGCAGGAACTGTGATTCAGATGGGACCGAGAAAGAATGGACCAGGAGGAATACTCATTGTAGTGATGGGCAGTGACAGGTCTGAGATGGGAGATTATGAATAAGCCTGTACTCTGTACTCTAATATAAGATAAACTAGCATCTAAAAGAATTTGTGGGAGAGAAAGCGGACTATTGTGTGTCTCCCTCTTACAAGGACAGGCTGAGGGAGCTAGGCCTTTTCAGCCTGGAGAAGAGACAACTGAGAAGGGAACTTATCAAGGTATATAAATATCTCAAGGGTGAGTGTCAAGAGGATGGACCAGGCTCTTCTCTCTGGTGACAAACAATAGGACAAGAGGCAGTGGGCAGAAACTGATGTACATGAAGTTTCGCCTAAACATGAGGAAGAGCTTCTTCACTGTGAGGGTGACCGAGCCCTGGAACAAATTGCCGAGAAAGGTTGTGGAGTCTCCATCGCTGGAGATATTCATGAACCATCTGGACACAATCCTGTGCCATGTGCTCTGGGATGACCCTGCTTGAGCAGGGAGGTTGGGCCAGGTGACCCCCTGTGGTCCCTTCCAACCTGACCCATTCTGTGATTTTGTGGTCTGTTGCCCATTGTTATTGACACGTACTGAAGATGTTCCATAGGATGAGAATATTTTCTGCCCAAGTATAAAACACCAGCTAATTTTACAGAATTTGCATAGGAAGTGGAAATTCCCAGGGAACAAAAGAATTGATCTTTGGAAGGAAATAAATGATGTCTAGAGAATATATTTTTGAAACATCTGTCATGAAAAGTAGAAAATAGGAAGGAGTTTCAGATGTCTTCATATTAAATAGTAAAAGATTAATAATTAAAAGCAACTTAGTGATGATCTTAATCTATGAGGAAAACCCCTTCATATCAGTAAGTTTCCAAAATAATGTGTAAATATAATTTAATATCACAATGTAGAATCAGAGGAAATACTTGATTGTGAGAGTTTGGAAACCACTGCATGACTGCACTTAATACTATTATTATCAAGGGCCAATGAGAAACTGCTGTGTGTCTAGTCAATCTTCATAATAGATGTTGATACAGAATTATGATTGCCCAGAAACAGAAGTCCTGAGACCAAATACGTATTTTGGTATTAATTCACCTTAATTTACCAATTCAACTAATTAACAATTAATTAACCTATTAAATAATAGAAAGCATTTGTGAAACTTTGTAAACGATAACAGCACAAGCCTAGCTTTGAGGAATGTGCACTCTCAAACAGAAGGCATTTTGCACCCCAACTAGAGCACCAGTACAGGCGTCCCCAGGCAGTAACTAGGTAGCAGTAGGGCCCTGGCCAGCAGGAAAACCAGCAACCTCTCCCTGGATGCACACATTACACATACTGCTGTGGTTTTCCTTTTTTAATGGTTTTTTTTTTAGCTTTTTTAATATTTTTTCTTATGGGATAATCTTCTGTTTCTTCAGTATTCTTTTTCCTCCAAGGAAATTTATATTTAATGTTGGCATCTGTCCCTAGAACCCTTCTTTTTATCATCATCCTAGAATTTATTTACTTATTTAGCCATGCCTTCCTTGTTTGCTGAGGCTAATGACATACAGCCTTTACTCAGGTGGGTTTGTAAATCCATGCTTATATATGTTAAGCTTCTTTTACAAGATCTTTCCAGGCTCTCAGAAGTCCTTTATTTGCTAGTTGCTAACATGACAGGTGCCTCACACACTCTCTCTCCTGTTTTCTGTTGCCTTGCACATGCCAGGATTTTTTTCTTGGCACTGCTCACAGAGGCGAGACTTGTCTTCTCATGTGCCTGCCTTGCCAGCTTTTAAAAGGGCCCATATTGTGCAGTTATCTTTGGGTACCTGGAGACCAGGTACAAAGGTGCTAATTCCTGAGAAACTATTGCAGGACGACATCCTGAGGCCTGCCACACCTGCCAGGATAGGGGTGTCTTGTTGTGCTAGGCTGCTGAAAATAGCATTTGTTGTAACTAAAAGTTTCAATTCAAAAAGTAAAACCCAGAGCCTCACAAATGTGTTTTGTGCTAATGAAAGATAAGGCACAAAACCCAGAATGCATTATTATGATTGTATGTAAGTGTAAGGATTCTCTGTAGCTGCATCAGCAGCTCAGCTCGTTATAAGGCTGATCTCAAGAATTTCTGCCCACGGCACACAACTGTTGTGTGAATTCATGCCCTGGGTTGTTCTTACGCCTACTTCTACCTCCTCCTTTTCAAGGTTATTGATACATATTTCTATTGTATGTCCTAATGAGTGTGTTCCTGCCTTTGGGTGATTTCCATTCTAGCACTATCCAAAAATCTGAGATGCAAACATATTTTTGTCTGTTTAATCTTCCTTTAAAAACAAAAAAAAGAAATTTTTACCATTACAGTAATTTGTTACCATGTTGACTGCTCTTCTGTTCAGCCCAGTAATTACTTAATTGCGTGCTAGTCCTTAAATGACTTTAAGATTGAGTGGTGAACTACTCATTTGCTACTGTGGCTTTTTCACATGTTTCTTTTCAAGGTTAAAAAGAAAATAAGACCAAAATGTCAGCCTTTTTTTTGCTATAGCTTTTGCTTTATTCTGGAGGTTCTTTTGGAAAATGTTTTTCTAATTTTTCAAAAGCAGATTTCTTATCCTTTTGAATAGATATTTTTTAAAAACACATTGTACTCTTTTGGAGCAACAATTTTTGACATAAAACCTCATTATGAGTAGTCATTTTAAAGGCATATAAATTTGGGCAAAATTTCATAGCTGACAGAAGGAGTAAAATAGTTAAGGTTGTATAGGGAAGTCAGTGTTATTAATCTTACAAAGTAAAATGTTATTATAGGTCAATAAGTACTGTTTGTTAGTGCCTTCTTTCTCACCTGTTCTTATTTATCTTGCTGTTGATGATAACTGTTAAAAAAAACACTCTTTGGTTACTGTTTTATTTAGAAAATCATCCCTAACTTGAATGTTTCATTGGTTTTGAAACTTAAAATGATCTTGATGCTCTGCAGGTTCTTCAGTGGTCCTATAGGTTTATTTATTTTTTACTAGGAAAGGCATAGTCACACATCTTAAATTCATGTTGATTGTTCCTAGCATAAAGTTCCACCACAAGAACGAGGCTACGAAGGCTATTTGTTGCAAATTGCTTTTAAGTATTTCTTTCTAGTGTACAAATGTTTGGTGCATAAATCGCAAAAAAAAAAAAAAAAAAAGGTGTTAAGAAAGGGTTTTGCTGTTCTGAAGCTTTGAATGTTATTACATCATGCTATTACAACATAATTACCATACAAAGCTTATCACATCTAATATAGCTGACCTTGCCACCAAGTTCTGATTTGTCATCTTTTTGCAGTTTCTGCTTCTCAGCACTCCTCCATGTTAGAAGTGAATCCAGTACTTGTTTTCAGGAAAGGATTAGTTGGGGGTTTTTTTCTTAAATATAGTTCCTACCGTCAACTGGTAGTTACTTTAGCAACAGAAGCCTCTGATAGGTAGTGGAGATGTTTTGAAATTGCTAAAATGATGAATCAAAATTTATTGTATCCAAAGCAGGCTAAAACATCTTTCTCTCAAGAAAAATACCTGTAAAAGGAAACTGGAAGGAAAACAGAGCAAACAGAGATAGAAGCATGATTCAGTTATTTGAAAAACAGCAGGAAGGTTATCTTTTCAAACAAATAAGAAATGTTATGAACATGAATGGCTTATTCAATCGATATTTAATAGGACAAACATAAAGAGAAATATGAAGTAAGTAGTGCTAGATGATGGAGTGTAACTGAGCTATGAGTACAGAAAGTCATGTCCCCCATCATTCCCTCCTTCACTGCACAGTTCTCTACACTCCCATTTTGATCCCAGGCACAATATTCAGCCCATTTTTCCTGGGAAAAAAAATACTGATTTTAGATGCCTGATGAGGATGTGAACAGATTCACTGTAAGAAAACCTACAGCTCCACCTATCTCTATTTCAAATTCAACAGGCAGAGCCTTAGCAAATGTTTTGAGTCTTAACACAGGTTCTGGGTCCCTTGTTCCCCAATCTTCTTCCACATGGTAGCTGAAGTTGCTTCTGGTCACCTTGTCATCACAGTTTTACAACTTATCTTCCTGGGTAGCAGCAGTAGCAGCCAGCAGAGCTGAAAGCTGCAGAGCTGAAGAGAACTGTATTATCTTGAGCATCTAGAAATACTGCCAGGCTTTTTGTGACAGCTTGCTATTCTAGGATTGGTAGAAACCAACTCTTCTTTGTAAGTATCCATTGAATGTATAACACTGTTTTTCATGGTTTGTTTTTTTTTTTTTTTCAGTGAATAGGAAGTAAGGAGATCATGTAATTCATCCTTTGTTTAACATCGTGTTATTTCCTATATTTTTGCAGTTTTGCAGGATTGGAATGTGGTTTATATAAATTGTACTCACAGCTGAAAAATCTTGAATTAAACTTTATTTTTTTAATATGGTAAATTAATTGCCTCAATTACTCTTCTTGAAGACTACAGTCACATGAAATGTAGACCACAGACCTGGATTGTATGAGTGTATTATTGAGTAACATAAAGTAAATAAATCCTAATTACAGCGAAAGATTAGTGTGATTTTACATGCTGAGCAACCAATGCAAAATATTAACTGCTTTTAAATCATTCACACATCAGAGAATGTAGATACATAGCAGTTTTCTTACTTTTTGCTTCTGCGGGCAGCAGTAATAGGTTTAGACTGGTGTGTTGTTGAGAGAAACTGAAAATATCCCCTAGAATTCAGCAGAAGCTTTGGGCAGGTAAGTTATCATGCTTCATCTTATTTTGCCATGTGTGTAACATAAAATGTGGTAGTGATTCTCCTTCCCTAAGCATATTTTCACACCATTCTGTGTTCTCTTAGCACTGAAGAAGAGTGAAAAATGACATTTCTTAACCGCTTCCTGCTGACAAAAGTTAGCCTGGTGGTAGAGGTGGAAGAGACATCTCTTAAGACTACATAGATCAAGATCACTCCTAAATAAAACAGAGAGGGTTTTTTTGAAGAGCTGTCAAGAAGGAATAAAACAAATCTCAAAATTTCCAAAACTTTTCTAGAGTATCTTTCAGAGAACTATGCAGAATATCAGACTGCTGTAAAGGCAGTTTGCTTCTAGGCTGGCACTATCTGACCTCAGCACAGAGAGGTTCAAAATTTGTGCTTCTGACCAGAGACAAACACTGCCAGAGTTCTGACAGAGGGTGCTGTCACTTTAAACCTGGCCTAGATTTAGGCTGTTTGGATTCCAAATCCAGCTAGAGCCAAACTTGGTAGCACAGAAAAATAAACTGGAAGAGAACAACGCTTTCTAGCAAAATATTGTATGGAAAATTCCTCTGAGAACTTACCCAGAATTTCACAGCGTATGGCAGACTTACATCTGTACTTGAAAGCAAGAGCTTGAACTGAGGCCTCTGAGCACAAATGTAATGAATACATTGGACTGTCCCTCCTATTTAACTGCCTGTCTCTGACAGTAAATCCCGGCTAAATGAGAACCTGTCTCTGCTAATGATAATGTGGAAGCTGTGATTATCAGAGGTGTGGAAGTGAACAAGATCATAAGGAGAACAGATGGCAAGCAGTTCTGAGTGGGGAGATGGCTGGCTTCACTGTGGTAAAGCTACCTGCAGCAGCTTAAGCTGTTATCTTTCCTGGCTCACTGTTTTCCCTCCTAGCTGGAGATAATTGCCTTTCTTATGGAGTTGGCAGGTTGAAGTGTGTGAACACTTGGTGGCTCTGTCACCTAATGCCACAGGAACAGGCAGATTCTTTTAGGAGTGTTTGGTAGAATGAGAATTTGCCACAGGGTTTTAGGTACAATTAGACCTTTATTCCTACAATTAAACATTTAATTTTCAGCATAGTTTGTTATTATCTACAATTTTTTAGGATTCAGTGTAACTTACTGTTGCACAAATTTTTTTATGAATTACACTTTCAGTTAAGCGAAATTTCTAGTAATAACTATAGCTTTCTTACTATCTAGAATTTTTAATTACCTACACTTTTAATCACCTGGACCTTCTGCAGATTATGTCAAATTCTTAGTAATTGGTGCTTGATACAGTAATCATAGTCTGGACACAGACTTTACCCAAAACAACATGATGCACTCCAGAGGAAGAAGACAGCAGTAGCTGTATCCCAGACCGCTGGGGCATGGCAAATTTTGCTGTCCAGCATCAGGACTTGCAGCTGCTTGATTTTATAGACAATATCTCATGTACTGTTACACTTCTGTGTTCCATAACATGTGTCACCTCATCCTGGCAGCAATGCTTCATGGGCAAATAGTCTTTTCAATCCTGACAGGGAGTCTGGCTGTTCTGTGATGGGGGTCATCATATCCTGGTGACAACTACACTGTTGAAAAGGGGAAAAGTGAAGCAAGTGACTTGTGACCAGCACTCTTACATTTTATGGCTGTTTCTCTTAGGAAATGGCGTTGGTTCTGGTAACCATATTACCAGGAGCAGGGTCACATGGCTCCAATGGAAAGCCTTATCATAGTGTAAATGCATCTTCCTGCATTCAAGCAGGAAGGGTGCGTACATAAATGACTCCCAGCTCTGGGGTGAAGAAAATAATCCACAGCTGAAGGGAACAAACATTACCTTACTCATTGCTTCAGCTGTGCATGTGTGTCCATGGCTAGGGAGACCTGTGCATATGGAAGATTGAGTTCCTATTCAGTTCTCAGGAGCTCTAATTTTGTGATATGTGTGTAGTTGTTTGACACTGGCTGGATGCCAGGCACCCACCAAAGCCACTCTCTCACTCCCCTCTGCAGCTGGACAGGGGAGAGGAAATACAACAAAGGGTTTATGAGTTGAAATAAGGACCGGAAGAGATCACTCACCAAATACCATCACGGACGAAACAGACTCAAATTTGGGATATCAATTGAATCCATTGCTAATGAAATCAGAGCAGGATAATGAGAAGTAAAATAAATCTTAAAAACACCTTCCCCCCAGCCCTCCCTCCTTCCCAACCCCTGTCTCCTCCCCCACTGGTGCAGGGATTGGGGATCGTGGTCAGCTCATCACGGGTTGCTCCTGCCACTGCTTAGGGAGAAGAGTCCTTCCCTTGCTCCAGTGTGAGGTCGCTCCCACGGAAGACAGTTCTCTATTAACTTCTCCAACATGTTCTATTAAGCATAAAGTCTCTAAAAGATTTGCATCGGTCTTTTCTGTAAAGGTGCACGTGTTAGCACAGACGGAAGGGGAGTCAAAGACACCTTTGCAGCAAAGCTGACAGGAAGGGTGAGAAACAGCAGTATGATCCCTTGCTATAGTACTTGCTGTAATCTCAGACAACTGGGCACCAACATTCTCTTGATGAGGACACTCTAGTGTTATTGTCATCCTTTCAAGAACGACTCAAAGTTTATAGTGGTGGCAAATGCTCACCCAAGCTTATTGCAAGTTGGGCATGATAGTGCATGTCCCTCATGGCAAGGCATTAATCACAGTCAGTGACTAAATACCCTCTCGACCCAGCATTGTGTGTTCTTCGATATCTTTGTAAACAGTGATCCAAACAAATCACTTGCTCAAGAACAAGTGGTGCATTATGTTCCCTCTGTATCTCAAGCCATCTTTGTTGCTCTTTGTTCCTCATGCATCACCTGTGTCTGTCTTTACATCCACACAGTGGACTATTCCATGCATAAACAAACTGCTCTAACTTGCTTTTCTAACATGAGGTCTTCACAGCACTTTTAAGGCCTCATAGAGGTTCATCCATCAGCCACAGCTTCTGTGAGACTCACAGTAGTCAATGCTTGAGAAAACTCTCTGTGAGAAACACATGGCTGGACGAGTGCCCTGGCAGTGCCTACGCCCTAGGTAAGCACATCATCTCAGCTCACAGCAGAAGCTATTCCTATCTCTGTATTGGAAGAGTCTGCCTACTGTGATTGCAGCCTGCTCTCACTGTCTCTGTGACTCTTCACAGCCTGTCAGTTTTTCTGTTGACACTTTTTCAGTTCATCACAACCTCTCTTTTCTGTAGGCTTGCTTCCATAAGAGTAATTGCTCAGGCTGCCTCAAACCAGCAAGTGGTACATTAACTCCTTTGAAGCTATGTGTTTGAGTCTGTGTCCATGTTCCTTTTGTTAGCAGTTCCTTTTTCTCCTGCCTTGGTTTACCTTCACATGTTCACACAGCCAGCAATAGGAACTGAACAGAGAAAACAAGTAACACATAAAATATTTATGAAAGAGAGGATGGTTACTTTCCCAGTTTGTCAGCTCTGTCTGAGATTCATCTCCTGGCTAATCTGTTGCAAAGTCTTCTTATGTTCTGCAGGAGACTTAGGTTTTATCCTCATGTGTTGTATGTAATCCATCTATTTGTGTCTGAAGGCTTTATTTAATTCTAATTTTCTTCCAAAGTAAATACACCCTTTGTTTTATTTAGAGAATTGTTACCAATTGCTACCAATATTTTGGCTAAAATATTTTCTTCTTTCTTATCTCATCTTTATGCTTATGCAGATTTGAACCTTGTTTATAGAACATATAAGGACTTTTCATTCCAATACCTCTGAGTGATTCTTTTTTTTTTTTTCTTTCCTTTACCTTCATGTAGATATTTTTCTTTTCCATTACTGGCATTTTTGTGTTCACAGAAGAATATATTGGGAGAAAAAGACAGACAAAGATGGGGTTCTACTACTGCTCTCTTTTTGAAGAAGCAACATCAAGGAAAATCAGAAAAAAATGCCTGCAGCCTCCAAATAGCATCCTCAAACTCCAGACACAGAATAATCCAAATACAACAAGCCAGCATTTTTTCTTATGCATAGACAACAGTGACGGTTCCTTTGACACCCAATGTGGAAAAGAGGCGTCAAGATTGTGCTGGATTCCTAATTAATTCTCAATATCTGAGATATTGATGATATCTGAGTCAATTTAAACCTCTTCACATTATAGCTCAGAACTCTCAGGTTTGTTCAAATAATGTTAGATTCAGTGAACTACAGCACAAACACATCTTCATGAAATTTAGTACCTAGAGCCACACCATGAGGCTAGTATGAGATGAGTGTCAGGCTATTCAGGTGAGGGGAAAATAAAGCTGGGAGTAGAGCCATCCAATCATAACTGGACTGAAAGCCTGGAGAGACTACCTTTTCATTTCTAACCTGCATTGTAGAACGGTGGGAGAGGTGAAAGCTGTTAGAAAGTGGGTACAAACTGTTAACTCCCTCTGCTTAGTCCATGTCTTTGCACTGGACTGGCGATGGGACTGCAGAGTGACTGATAACGTGGTCTGCATCATTTTCTGGTGCTGTGCTGAAGCCTCTTGTCCAAACACATTCTCTCTCCCACCTTGTTTGCAAACCAAAGCGTTCAACAATGGTAATAAATTGTGCATAGGCACAACATCATTTATATGTCATTATCAGGGTGACATACCTCCATGGGCAAAAACGTCAAAGCTGTCATGTTGGCTGTGAATAATACTGTTAGCTGTGAATAATACTTACCAACAAGTAACCAACAAGTTCTGGCCTTTAAGCCTTTTGGGATCATCTCTTATTTCTCACACACTGGTATCCTGAATTTTGAAACAGTTTTGCAGTAAAGAGGAGATCTCTACTCATTGTAAAAGAAACACTAAAAGAACTTCTTATCTGTGAAAGAGCCAGCAGCCTGAAAGGTCTGGAACAAATTCTCAGGGCCACATCAGGTGACTGACTTAGCCAGCGCCTGTGACGGAAATCTTAGGGATTTTCCTTTTGTCCACCACAGAGGGATTCTGTTAAACAAATATTTGTGTATTGTCAACAGTTGATTAGGAGAATTATGAAAGTAGTATGAGCCAGAAGAATTTATGTAATTGTAGGACAGACATGAAATACGCTTTTTAGAAGGGCATTTAATTCTCCTTTCCAGCTTGCCTGTTGTACTTCTAACACTTCATTTCCTTTTTCTTCCTGAGTAATTAAAAAAATAGATATTTTCATGGAAAATGTGGTTATTGTCTGTTCACAGGAAGCTTTATAGGTACAGCAGAGAAATAAAAACATCAGATGACTTCGAGGTTGTATTTCAACACTGATTAAAACAGCATTTCAATACTGCAATCTTAATTCTAGTTTCCATTTTTCATTTCCTTTGAAAGTTATTTACCTTTTGCAAGCCATTTGGATGAAACACTGAAGTGAGATTTCAGTTATCTTTAAGTTTACTAGAGATTTACTAGATTTCAGTTTTTGCATCTCTCATACCCTCACAACAAATTTTTAATTTTCAGCCTTTTCAGTAAAATTCAAGGAGAAAGAGAAAAAGAAAGGAAAAGTGTCCAAAACACTTGTTTTCTTATATGTCCTAATATGTCCAGGCTGTAACCCTGTGCACTCAGGAGTTGATTTGTGGTGGAAAAAACTGAGAGCCTGTGGCAACAGACTTTGGGGTTTCTTGATGCTTTTCAAGATCTCAGACTAGTCATTAAAGCAGCCAGCCCAGGCACGGGAAATGCAAGTCAGATCATAGGATAACATCTAGCACAAGTGCAATGACACCAGCAAGCTAAGGTGGGGAGTTTAGGTCCTGTTTTTATTTTGGGTAGACACTTCCAGAATTGTAGTGGAGTTGTCACTGGTCTTGTAATGTTAAAAGAGCAAACACATGCATGACAGTTTAAAAAAGCTGGGACTTTTTCCTCCTTCACAGAAAGGTTGGCTGTAATACTGCACTGGACTGGAGACTGGTCTGAGAGCAATGGCCATCTCTAATCTGCCACACTGCCTGGCTATAAGCTGTTCAAGACTATGAAATGCTGATAGTATTTTTTAAAATTAATTTGAACTAAAGAAAAATGCCAGGAAGTTACCAGGATACATCTAGGAAAGAGAACTCCACATGAAGATTTTAGAATAGGGAAACAAATCTTGAACATTTAGTATGGCTTTTAATTATACATATGATGAAAGAGAGAAACTGGAAAAAGTTGGATAAAGCTTATCTGGGGATGTTAATCCCGCAGGTATATGTAATATACCTGTTCAGAGCTTGCAGCCACTTGGGTGGTATTTCACCCACATCTGTGTTTCTTTCCTGGCAATAATATTTCACAGGAGTGGATCAATGCACTTGCTTTTACAGCAGCAACCTCAGCAGAGATGTCCTGGAGTGTGCAACACAGACGGGGAGCATGTGATCAGACAGTCACTGCTGATGAACTCAGACTTGTGAGTGGGTCCATGGAAGGAAACACACGGCACTGCACAGTTAACATAGGCAATGGCCGTTTCTCAGTCACATCCAGCTGCCTTTTGGGGAGCTTTCTTTGCTAAGTATGTTTTGGAGGAGGTGTGGGGGGAGGGGGAGATGCTGCTGCTGCACGTTCAGTGCAAAGCCCTTGGCTGTGATAGGCTGAAGGGACATGGATACTCTCCCTATATATGCTGGCAACTGCATCCTCTCTGCTTTATAGCTGTCTCTGAGGAGCAAAGAAAGACAGTGAGAAGGGCAGGGGAGAAGGAAAAACCTTACCAACTCACTGTAAGTAACATTCTTTGTCCTTACGGCTTTATGGTTCTTAAATTCAAGTAGGTATATTTGGATTTATGCAACAATTGGTTATGGAGAGTCAGAGCTCAGTTAATAACCAGCCAGTTTGTGTTATTTTAGGGATAACAATAATCCTAATAATAAAAAAAAGGATTCATTTTTGATCTAAGTTTGCACGGTGTGATTGTATCTCTTGTTTTGTGTTTGCTTGTTTTTGCACCTGATGTATGTCAGGTATAACTGTTTATTTACATGTATACAAAACTTTGTATCTTGTCTTTCCAAGTACAGCAGTGCTTGCAATAACCAAGCAGCACTTGAGAAATTCTCTGCCAAATATTTTGAATAAATAAAATTTCAAGATAAATTAAATGCATGACTTTTTATGGTGAGGTTTTCCTCAGAAATAACCCTTTCCCACCACTGTAGTAAGACTTCAACAGGGAAAATTATGAAATTGAAGACTCTCTGCCAGTGACTGCAAATGAATACATCCAGCAACTTCCAACTGGAAAATGTAGTTCTTTAAATAAAATGTAGGGACTGTAACATATACTCCTAATTCTTGACTTGTGCAAAGGTAGAACTACAGAGTAGATCCAGTTCCTTTTTACTTGTGCTGAAATGAAATTCATCCTACAGTCCTTTTTCAGGCAAAATCCTATTGCCAACAGGGGAAGTTTAGCTTATCAGTAGCAACAGCTGCAAAAACCTTCAGTTGGGTTCAGTAGCAGGAAGTTCTCATGGCTTCAGTGGTGTCACTGTAACACCACGAGCCCTTAAATTACATTTTCTTCTGCAACAATCAGTTGGCAGAATAGAAAATGCACTTGACTCATTTATTGGAAAGATACAGAGTTATTACTTTTTTTTTGAGCAAATACAGCTCTCAGTTTTAGATGCTACTGTGTCTTTGCATTCTTCCTGTCTGTAATAATAGGAACTGCTAAAAGATTTCATTATGTGAGCTGTTGTTTACTTTACTTTGATGAACTGGGGAACAGGCACACATAAAATTATAATGCATCAAATATAGCTCTCTGCTTATTTTTCTGCTTTTCTTTTCCCTCTTTTTTCTCCTTTTTATTCTTTTTTCTCTTTTTCTGTCTCATACCAATTTTCCTGGTAGCATTTAGATATATTTTACTTTTATATTTAGTAAATATTAAAAAAACCACCCAGATTCTAAACTTATAGACAATACTTTTTAATAGAAATAATGAATAGGAAGAATGTTATCAACATAATACTATATCCATAAATATTTTTAATAATTACTTGTATGTAAACTGCTCATTTGTATTGTTCAGTTTCAGGTAAAGTAGAAAACTGTTTGCAAGTGAACATATGCAATCTAAAGACTAACAACCATTTTTGGTAACTTCACTAAAATAAAATGTGGCCATATTCTAATTTGAGTGCACTTGGGGTAGAAGGAGTAGTTTAAATAAAGCAACAAAGGATATGTCAGCCTTAGATTGTGTAGCATACTTTTCTGCCAAGAAACTACAGCAAAATAAAAGAACAAAAACTTTATTTATTAATAAATAATAACAAAAAAGATACACAGATACAATTTAAGGTTTAACATGGTTTTTATTGTTTTTACCTACAGTTTAGAGCAGAACTCAATCTTCTCAGGTAAATTAGGATTTGATGTGAAGTATGCACTAGTGACAATAGTCATTGATGCTTGCTGGGAACAAAAATGCTCAGACAGATTATATGCTTAGGAAAATTGTATTTTGTCACTGAGAGTGAGGCTGTCCATGAATTTGCATACAGACTGCTTACAGTGTGGTAGAGGTTGGTAATTAGGCAGGGCTTCTCCTCAGAAGCGGTGCTCTCCTCACTTGGGGTTCAGCTGGCAGATACTGGATGTGCTGAAACTCATCCTGGAAGGTGTGGGATTTTCAAAAGCATGGAGCCTTTCTCACTCTTCAAGAGCCTTCAAGAAGATAGACCACTGTTACATATTTTAGAGAGAGGCTTAGTTTCTCTGAAATTTCCATTTACTTTTGGAAACTTGGCCTGCATTATCTTTCAGTTTAAGTTCCTTTGACTAAAGTGAGTATTTTGAGTGCATGCAGACGGTAACACTCATCCCTTCAGAAAATATGGATACTCTCAAACAGTGTTTTCATTTTAAAACCTAGGGCCTGAGTTCTGTGAAGTATTTTGCTTCTTAGAAAATCACATTCCATATTTTTAAAATATACTGGCTTAGAGGGAAGGTCTCTGTGCATTTTGTTGCATTGTACGTGAGTTGTGCGTGCATGCAAGACGTAGAGATACCCTGTACTAGTAGAGAGGTGAAGTAATTTGCATTTTTATAGTATTAACTGGTAAGCATTATAATTGTCTGCTGGAGATGGCTTCCATAGCAAGTAGTACTTTCAAGCAGATGGAGTGAGATCTACAGTGAACAGTTCAGGAGGAAAATGAAAACAGGAATGCAAAAAAGTGGGTTTCCCCTGTAATTTAATTCTTTACCTGAATTTTGCTATTGCAACAGTGATTTATGGCAGAAGCAGTGCAGCCAAAATAATGCTAGGATGAGCCAGTGGATCTCCAATTCTTGGGAAGAAGTAAAGTTAGCAAATAGAAAACAAGATCTCAGTGATTATATAAAATGCATATTTTGTCAAATTGAGTTGACAAATTTTGGTTCCATAGTGATAGGCTGAAACCACAGAATGTGCATCTGATATTTAAATATAAATTTTATTTTCTTATCCTGATATCCAAAAAGAACTTTGTCCAAACTTCTAATAATGAAAATGACAATCAATTATATTAGCATACGGTATAGCAACAAGATGGTGTAATTAGTATGTGTAGTACAAATTTGAGATAGAAAACATCTAGGTGGTAAAAAAAAGGTCACAAGCTATAAAAGATACAATCTGTGTTCTGGTAATATGATAAAATAAATTCATTTTTGTCTGTGTGTTTGTGAGCTGTTTTGAGCTTACACACAGTATGACTTAATTCATTCCATTTTATTTGTATTTTAGGAAAAGATCAAGTGACCCACAAAAGTTGTTTTGTAAAATGATGCCCTATATTTGATTATTATGAAGTAAAGCTGGAGAGAAGTATAGTGATGCTGTTACATAGTGATACTCTTACCTGTCTTGATGCTGTACTTAGGGTTCAGTGGAACCACAGATGTGGAACGAGATACTCAGCTGAACTGATCCATGTGTAAAGGTCTGTAGGAATAACTGTAACACAGTGATGAGCAACAGTAGTGCTGGAAACACCAGTCATCAAGTTCTGAGTCAGTTCAGTGTCAAGCATCTCCCACTAATTTGTCAGTTGTGTGTTCAATTCTTGTTTTCACAGCTTTCATCTCTGAAACGAGAAAAAGAAATAACAGATTACCTCATGCAAGTTCTTTAGAGCATGCTATAGCAATAAACGTGTGAGTTAAGTAGCATAAAAGAAATAATAATAGCATAAATTAAGGGTTAAGTTAGAGGTATATTGAAAAAGAAGTTCAGCAATACAATATTTAGATTTCTTCTGGCAAAAATATCTAATGCAAAGAACAGAGTCTTGAGGTGCAATTATATTGCTGCCACAGACATGCGTATTGATTGCTGCTGTTCATGCTGATTTCTTTAGACAGTTTATTAAAATTTTGAACTGTGAACAAAGATGTGTTAAATGAAAATGCACATAAGATTTAGGGGGTATTCAAGCAATTGAATCATCCTGATCTTAGAGGATTAGAAACAAAACTGCTTGCTTAAACACAGCCTTTCAGGAGGGAGATGGCACAAAAAGCTGCCCACCAGAATCTTCTGAGGACCCTAATGACCACTTGTAATGTATTTCCAGTAACTTAGTAGCAAGATCTGAGAAAGGTCCTAATGCCCCTTACCCCTTTATGAAAGGCATAGACAAAGCCAAATAAACACTTGCATGATGAATAAAGAGAATAATATTACTCTAGTAAGATAGGAACAAGAACAGCCATTCTCTGCAAAGTCTAGAAGTCCCTACTGTGCAGATCCTTGCTCTCCCAAGTGTTTTGTGACCTAGAGCATCACCCTGCCTTCTTAAATAGCAGCAGCAGCTGCCCCTCACAAATTCCACATCCCCTATTTGTAGCAGCAGAGATGTGTCTAGGACAGCGTTTATTAATTATGTCTTTTTTTGTGATGTTACAGTGCTAATTCAAATACACTAAAGTCCAGGAGGTTCTCTTTTCCCAAAGTGATGTCCTCAGTTATAAATCCTTAGCACAAATACTTGAGATCTGAAAAAAAAAATAAAAATTCCTAATTACCTAATATTCACATTGTGTTTAATAAATTATTTCTTTACAAAGTGAAGCTCTAAATGTATGTGAACTAAGCATAGTAATTCTTGACAGCAGCAGTAAATATCCTTGTTTCACTTGCCAATCTTCTTACTAGATCCCAAGGGACAGTATCCCTCAATCTGAGTGTGTAAGTGGACACTTTTTAGGCACTGTGGTCTCAGCCTTGTATTCACTGAGTACTCAAAATGCACAGCTGCATAAATTGAAAAAGTTGGGTGGGCCAGGGTGACAGGAGCAAACACCATAATATAAGGAATTTATGTTTGCAAAGCACTTTGCATGCAAACTCCAACTCATCTCAGCTGAGCCATGTATCACCTTGGGTGTGCTCACACAGTCTGCCTGTCTCAAAGAAAACCTGAAGCTCCAACATTTGGAAATATGGACAGCGCCAGCCAGACGTTCCTCACATTTTCCTGCAAAATGCAGTACAGATAACTCAAAGTGAATTCTAATTGAAACCTTATTAAGAAATAAGGTTTTGTAGATGACACAGCATGTGCATTTACAGTGAAAGAGTAAAGAAGCTAGGTCTTCAGGCAAGACAGGAGTCAAGAAGCAGATAAAATGACAGGGCAGCACAATGGATCACTGTGATAACTGTGATTTTTATAGCTTGTTATTACAGATTATAGCAGAGAAATGTAGCAAGCTATTTTCTTAAGACCTCTTCTTTATAGGGCAGGAGGGAGGTGATTAGGTTCCGCTTAACAGTGCCACATCCTTGTGTAAACCACCAGCCAAAGGGATTAAATCGGAAATTTTTGACTCTTCATCAATGTGCTTCTACTGTTCCTGTGTGCTAAATTTTCTGTTTATCTGTTTTCAGGTAATCTACATCATGACAATATGAGTGTTCCTATAAATAACCTGAATAACAGTGAAAACTAGTAACATTTTCTTTCAAAAATGACTTGTTTTTTCTTTTGTTTTTTTTTAAAGTGTTTTTCTGAGGATAAGCTCTAAACTCTGATACCCATGGATGCTGCCGAATTCCGTAAGAGAGGGAAGGAGATGGTGGATTATATTGCAGATTACCTGGAGAAGATAGACAAAAGACAAGTCTTCCCGGATGTGGAACCAGGATACCTAAGGCCCCTCATCGCAGACCATGCACCCCAGGATCCTGAGAGCTTTGAGGATGTCTTTAAAGACATTGAGAAGATCATTATGCCAGGGGTAAGAAAAATGGAACTGTAGTGTAATGTTCAGTACTGCATGTCAGTTTTCAAAGACCTTAAAGAAAGTGGGGGTTGAAGGCTGTGCAGCTGGACATTACCAACATAAGTACCCAGACTGATTAACTTCTAGAAGGCAGGAGTCTGCTTTACATATTAAATATCATCTATGATCTAAATAGGATTTCTGTTCTTCCTAGAAATAATCAAATCATTCTTTTGCTTCATTCTTGTCTTACTTTTGTAAATAATCCCCTTTCCTTACTTGAATTGGTTAAGGCAAAGCTTTATAACTTTCAATTTCATGTGATATTTTTGCTTCTTACACAGCACAGTAAATATTTTACAAAATAGTATTTTTGTTAGTCTGCTGTGACTAAAGTGTTCCTTCAAGCTGATCTTTAAATGTTAAAATTCTCCTAGGAGAGTTCTTTTTATTACAGAGTTGACTAGAAAGGATTCTCCCCAATACTTGTACTGTTGACTTAGTCTCCTAAATGTCAGCTTCTCATACCTCTTAAGGCAGACGGCCACTACCTAAATATTAGTCCTTAGAGTAGATCAGTTTTGGACAGACAGTGCAGAACAAAGCATGTGGCATTTGTCCAGGTCTGAATCTTTCTTGTTTTTCCACCTTTTTTATTTTAAATATATGCTTGTCTCATAAAGCCTCTAAGTAGCTCGAAAAGGACTGAATTATTAGTAAATGTTAATGAGGAATCTTCCTTTGGATCTCTGCAATAACCTCTTTGGATTGCTTCTCTAGACGTAGGTAGGTGATACGACTGTGATGTGAGTGTGCATCACAATCTGCAAATGGCTTTAGTCAGTGGACTATAATGCCAATTCCTTTTTGTTGACCAATGTCAATATTTGATATTCAATATGACTTTAGCTTGTTTCCTTTGGAGCCAGCCCTGCTGTCCACTAACAGGCAAAAGCTCCACTGAAGTAAATTGAAATCTCTCTGCTCTTTTCAAAGATTTATGGATGAAGTCTAAAATCCATCAGAATTAAATGAATGCAGATTAGGTAAGAGAATTATGCCCAACACATGCAAATACTTCAATTGCTGCTCATAGATATAATTGCCTTTTCTTTTTAATTGGAGGAAAATAGTAATGTCTTTGAAGTAGAACAAAACATTTTGAATACTTGAGAATGTTCAATAAAATAATATTGGATTAAAAAATAAGAGATGAATAATTTTAGAATAGAAAGTGAGACATCGGATTCCAATTATGTCATCAACGTCGTGTTCTCTCTTAACTAAATTGACTTTTTCTTGATATTTACATGCCATGCAAACAAATTTACTTTTACAAAGTGATATATTCTGAAGAAAAAATGTTCAATCCAAAATTTTTCCACTGGTGTGACATGTTAGTATTAGTGACACAAAAAGCACAAGTACATAAATCCCAGTTCTTATAGTAACTCTGATTCTGCTTGTGTTGTTTGTACTAAATTCTGAAGACTCACAAGGTCATAGCATAGTAGAGATTGGATGGTACTTCTGGAGACCATTTAGTCCATCCCCTCTGCTTAAAGCTGAGTCAATTAGAGCAGGTTGTCCAACTGGTCACTGAATATCTCCAAGGATGAACTCTTCACAGTCTCTCTGTTGTCCTGTTCCAAAGTTGGATCACCCTCAGTAAAAAAGCTTTTTCTTATGTTTAAGTGGAATTTTCTGTATTTCAGTTTGTACACATTTCTTGTTGTCTTGTCACTGTATACTTCTGAGAAGAATCTGTCTTCATCTTCTTTATACCCTCCTGTGAGGTGTTTATACACAATAACAAGGTACTCCCTGAGCTTCCTGTAGACTGAACAACCCCAGCACTTTCAGCCACTCATAGCAGAACCTGCAATTAATCATCTCCATGACCTTTCACTGGAATTACTCCCATATGGCCATGTCTTTCTGCCTCATACTGGAGAACACAGAAGTGGACATGGCATTCCAGGTGTGGCCTCACCAGCCCTGCGTAGAAGGGAAGGATCACCTCTTTTGACGTGCTTGGCAACAGTTTTGTTATTGTGGCCCAGGATGCTGTTGGATCACATTGTTTGCTGCCAGGACACATTGCTGACTCATGTTCAGCTTGGCCACCAGGACCCCCAGGTCAATTTCTTCAGAGCTGCTTGCCAGCCAGTCAATCCCTGGCCTATACTGGGGCAGGGGGCTATTCCTAAACAGGTACTGGGTTTTGCATTTCTCTGTTGAACATCATGGTATTCTTGTTGGCCCATTTCTGTGGCCTGTTAAGGTGCCTTTGAATTGAAGTATGACCATACAGTGTATCAAACACTCCTGACAGTTTTATGTCATCTACAACACTGCTGAAGGTGCACTTTATCCCATCATCCAGGTATTTAATGAAGATGTTAAACTGTACTGGCCTTTCCTCTTCATTCTCCATATGACTTGGCCTTGAACGCTTCCAGGGACCTCAACACAGGAACGCTTCCCACAACCTCCCTGAGAAACTGTTCCACTGCCTCACGACCTGCACAATAAAGAATATTTTTTCTAATGTATAATCTAAACCTACTCTTAGTTTAAAATCATTCCCTCTTGTCCTATCACTACATGTCCTTGTTAAAAGTCTCTCTCCATCTTTCTTGTAGGCTCCCTTCAGGTATTGGAAGGCCACAGTTAGGTCACCCTGAAGCCTTCTCTTTGCCAGGCTGAACAATCCCAGTTCTTTCATCCTTTCCTCATGGGAGAGGAGTTCCATTCCTCTGATCATCTAGATGTCTCTCATCTGGACTTGCTCCAACAGGTCCATGTCCTTCCTATGCTGGGGACCCCAGAGATGGATGCAACACTCCAGGTGGGGTCTCACCAAAGTGGAGCAGAGGGGCAGAATCTCCTGCTTCGCCCTGCTGGCCACGCTGCTTTGGATGCAGCCCAGAACACGATTGGCCTTCACCAATTCTTTCTTGTTGCTAAATATGCAGTCCCACACTGTGTCCCACACTCTCATCAGTTCCTCCACAGTTTCCCATTTAGGTAATTTTCAATGCACTCCTGGTCTAATTGTGTCCTGCTGTGTTGTCTGTCCAGCAGACATGGGGATTGTGACCTGTGAATGTGAGAGTTGTTTCTTCCAGCTGTCTGAATGCTGCACTTGTGCTTCTTCTGATCAGGTGGTCTGTAGCACACATGCACCTCTGTGATCCAAGTGAAATCACAGCCCTGTACCTGCACATAGCCTTCTCTTTCCTCCTGTATGTTCCCTATGTGTTGTGCCATAGCATATAGGTGCTTCAGAGGCACCCATTTGTCTTGACTTCCCAGAAAATATATGAGAGCTCCTCCATTCTGCCCCTGCCCTAATGCTGTCCTCTCAGCACTTCATTATTTATGTGGATACACTGGGTGTCAGTTTGCTTTAGCCTTAGGCTCCTCTCTTTAAGTTCTCTCATGTCCACATTATCCTTCACCCTTTGCTTACCAACTTGGTTCGTCTTCCTCCTTCAATGTGGAGTGTCATCTCCTTCCCTCATCATTTGTAGTTTAAAGCTCTCCTTACCAGGTTATCCAGCCTGTATGCAAAGATATTTTTTTTCCTAATTGTTCAGGTTATATTTTCCCTTAATCTTCTTCTCTTGTTTTTCTTGACAAGAATGTCATTTATAAGTGCCTCTGGTGTTTTTCAGCTATAGTGTTTTTCTGTTCTTTCACCAGGGTATGTCTTATCTCCATTTTATAAATGAAGATGTGGGCTTCTTCAGAAAGAAGAAGAACCATGACATATCATAAACCCCTGTTTTACCTATAAGCTGTTAGTGGCCCATAAGTGATTCTTGTTTCATTCATGTTGACACCATTACTGTGTTAGTTGTGTTCAGATATTTGCTACTTATTGGGTGATTAAAAATGTGAAAATAGTGTTCCTTCAGAAGAGCAAGGATCAATTAGTTGTGTGAAGCAATAATGCAGTATCCACTGCTGTCTTGACTCTACAGGAGAAAAGCATTCATGAGTGCTGAAGCTTCTTTACAGAGATTTATTGTGAAATGTAATGTAGATCTTCAAAGGGCAGTCCACCAAATGGTAATGACAATCATGTTGCTAAGTTCCTGATATTAACGCAGGGATAGACCGAATAGTTGTGAAACTCTGATCTCCACTGCAGGCAGACAACATGGAATGGATCTGCATGTAAAAATATCAATGGGAGTCACCTTTCTCTCTCAGATTTTATTTGTTCTCCTCTTTTTTTAGAACAAAAAATGATCAAGTGTAGTTTTAACTGCAAAATAGTACTAAAGATGCTGATTTTCCTCACGTTGGATTCATTAATCTATGAACTTCCAGCTAAAGTACCTATCCTTAGTGTGTGGTAAAGGAAGACTGTTGCTTAGACTAAACAAGCGAGAGAAAGACATCCTTAGAAGACATTTTGGAAATAAAATGTCTCTGAGAAGCACTAGAGTGGTAATTAGAGTGAACCTAAGACACGTTATTTATCAGCAAAGGACTGAAAAAACAAGCATCAAGTATGTCAGGCTCTTTGCAATATCTGACTGTGTCTGTTCCAACATGGTGAAAAAAATGAGTTTTACAGCTGCTTCAAGTGAAGGGGGAAGGGGAGGCAGGAGGAAGAAGTGCAGCTGCACTTGCCCCAGGGCTTTTAGCTTTTTCACTTTGTGTGAGTGGTGCAACTGGAATCTGCTGTGTTTCATCAAACAAATGGCTCCCAGCAAGCAGTCAGTTTAACTTGATTAACTCAAGATGAATGTCACAAATCTCACAGATCACAGAGGATTAGAGTTGGGGAGATGAACAGTGGCAGCTCTGGCTCATTATGGATGTCAGTGAAAGTCTGTTGCATGTGGGTCCTATCAGGGACCACTTTCTTGAATATTTTATTGTTTTCCTGTGAGGAACCACGTCCTATCTGATTTTTTTTTTTTTCTGATTTATGAAAAAGGGTGTTTGCTACAAGTGCTCTAAAACTTTGTTACAGCAGAGAAAGATATCCCAGCCGAATATGAGATGCAGCTGAAAATGTTCACAGTGGCTTGCCTTTGGATAGCTGATTTGACGGGTTTGAACCTAGTGACCGGTAAAAATGAAAGTTTGAATATACCAGGCACAGACATAGTTTAGACAGTAGGAAATTGTAATGGATAGGAGCTGTTTTTATATGAAACAGATGGGGACATCTGAAACTTTATATATGGTATACTACAGCAGGGAAAGTGATATTTGATTCATTGTGCATTCAGGAGTTAAGACAGTTTCTCCTTAGCATGGAGCATGTCCCTTATAGAAGAGCTGGCTGTTGGCATGAAGAAGGTTAGAAGAGGAAAGAAAGGGATTATTTGCAGTATGCAGAACAGTGTGGTACAGAAATCCCTGAGTTAGCTCCAGAACCAGAAATCTTATCACAGGCTGGGAGAAAGAAGTGTAAAAGGTAAAATTCATCAGAGGTGGGAATGCAGAACAAAACAGCACAGAAACACTGAATTCAGGCAAGAGAGAGTATGTATTCTTCCTATCCTCTGGTTGTAACAGAACAATTCCAGTAGTAAAAAAAAAGGAAACAACATGGTGTAAGAAAAGGCTAGCCTTCTATAACTCAGCAGCCTCTGGATTTTCAGACAAGAAAAATATCTTACACAGATTCTGCTGAATTTTGGCTTACAGTCCATCTAATCTTCTAGAAGCATTTTCTCAAAAACTTACCTTTTATCTTGAATGTGTAAGCTGTTTTTGCCAAACATATCACATATCACATTATTTCCACTGAACATTACATTTCTTTCTTTCAAACTTTATTAGATTGGAGCTGTGGAGGACTATGAAGTATCTCACAGATCCTTAGAATTGCTTAGATGCTACATTAGATAACTCTATTATTGCTTTATCAAGACAATAGACTACCATTTATGCAGTTACTATGTTGTTCTCTCATATTAATACACATTAAAAAAAAAACTGGAGAGTCTCTGACAGCAGAGGCTCAAGAACAGTGTCCAGTGTCCTGAAGCACAGAAGCTCAGGCTTCTTGAAGCACAAGAACAGTGTCCTGAGCACAGAAGCTCAGGCTGCCAAAGCCCGCACAATTCTTATCTTCTAGAAAGGCCAATCGAGAACTCTGACTTTGGAACTGTTGGGGGTGAGAACTAAATTATTTCTAATTTAAGTAAAAGATAGATACAAAATTGTGAAAAAAAACAAGGTAAGTTTTTCCAAAAAATGGGATCCTGTGTTACAGCCAGGTAGTCAAGAACTCTTGGCTTGTCACAAGCTGTAAGCTTTTCTGATTTTGTGGCAATTTGTTTCTGCTTCCTGTATTACTTAAAAATAACTGTTTTCCTGTTAATACAGGTGACTCACTGGAACAGCCCGTACTTTTTTGCCTACTTCCCTGTGGCCTCTTCCTTCCCAGCTCTTCTTGCAGATATGTTGTGTGGTGGAATAGGATGCATGGGCTTCTCTTGGGTAAGTTTACTCTGATATGTACTGCTATGTGGTAATGGTGCTTCACCTTGCCAAGATTTTAAGCTTTTCAGTAACATTCTACAATGAAATTATTGGTTAACAGCAGCGAAGTCACTGGATTTTTGTAGGTAAATCTCCTTGACTAATTAAGTGTTTTCACATAGACACCCTGAATGACTCCAGGAATAAAAGGCTATTTCCTCTTACAAGCTTTGCTCTTGAAAAATCAGCAACAATTGGAATTAGCAGTAGCAATGCAAACTTGCTGGTAATTCAATAAGCAGTATGACTATTGTCTACCACCCACTGTTGTTATTTCTCTTTCTCCTGGATGAATGGAAAATTATGTTTAAAAACCCACATTCATATGAGACGGACTCTTCTCGAAAGAGTCTGGTATTTGATGTTGAAAAAAAACATGCAAGATGCAACTCTTAGCTTTGACATTTGGTAGTTGTGGTTCTATGTAAGGCCTATTTTTTTAGTAAATGTAGAAAAAACATGCACAAAAGGGTCTTCAGGTCCCTAACTTGACTGGTGACATTAGTCATCTGGTCTCTTCCTTTATAGTCAGAAAAGAGAGAGAGAAAGAATTAATCTTGCTCTAGTAGATCTGATTTCTCTTCATGGTCTAGTGAGATTATTCCCACTGCTCTATTTTTTAACACAGGCTGCAAGTCCAGCTTGCACAGAGCTGGAGACTGTCATGCTGGATTGGCTAGGGAAGATGGTTAATTTGCCTGAAGAGTTTTTAGCTGGGAAGGATGGCCAAGGTGGAGGAGTAATTCAGGTAAGAGGGGACATGAAAAAAAGAATACAGATTGAGTTAGCGAACTTTATGATTTTGTAAAATCTTTATACTAGGACACTAATAAAATAAGTTTTTTTTTTCTGGTACATGGGTTCCTTTCAAATTTTCAGAAAGACTGATGCTCTGAGAGAATATCTATATGTGGACAGGGTCATTCATGAAAGTAATGGTTTTGGGTTTAGAGCAGCTGATTTCTAAAGCACTTTTCTGTGAAGAAGTGCCAGTTCAATTTAAAAACACAAATTAGGCTTAAAATTCAAATTGGAATCATGTAGGAGGGAGATTTTAATTTGTTGATCAGTGAATTGAGCTCATACTTACCACCAGTGTGCAGCAATGCTTCATAACTAAAGCTAAAAAAAACTTCTCAGATGGAAATATATCTGAGGATTTGAGTAGAGCAGCATGAAAAGTCATTACAAAGGCTTCCATGAAGTCTGCCTTTTATATATGCAATTGTTTACTTCAGTCACTTTCCAAAAGTTGGTTGTTTTTTTTTTTTTTGAGGAAGTGTCTAAGATCAAGCAATGGATAACATGGAAGATAATCTTCAATAAATAGAAATAGCAGAATATAGTAGAAAGTCTATCAGTCTTTGTCAAAGAAGTTGAAGTTATTTTAAGCTTTCCTTATAGAACAAAAGGAAATATTGGAATATTACAATAAAATGAAGAGCAATAAATTTGAACCTAAGCAGTTCTATCAGTAGATGATACAATTTTCAGACTACACTGCATATCCAAACTAGAACAAAACCCCAAACTTTGACATTGACTGCTCAATTAAACTTGCAATGTCTGAACAGATAACCTGAACAATAATGAATACACCATCAATGGGCAATCTTGCATGCATAATAAAGTTATGTTATTTGTCAGCCATGTCTCCACTAGCACATTCTGGTCATTCTGCAAATACAACTCTGGTCACAGCTATTAATCTATCTAAAATAGATCTCTACTATGGAAAATATTGAATTTTAAATAATTGTTCTGTGCTCCTTTGATAATCTCTGGAGTCTGGTCATTGAAGGCCAGGGCACAATCCATTTTACCCTGAGACAGGCTTCTAATATATATCTGAATTAGATGCTAGAACCAGGGGCTTCTTTCTTTGATCTCAGCTGCAAATGCCTACAACATATTCCAATGAATTCTTCCCAACATCTTCCCAGGCAAGAATGAATTTAACCCAGCTGCTGTGATTGTCCCAGACAGAGCTGTACCTACACCACGTATTTCCAGTATAGTTCTTTACACATCTGCTGGCTCTGTTAGCGTCTTTATCATTACAATTGCTAGGGAGGGGGTTATGTTCAAGAAATCAAGCTGTTGTCACGCACCTTAGCAGCATCTATTTTGTACTTTGAAAGCAAGCAATTATGCCTGATTGTGATCAGCAGGAAATATTGCCCCTCCAGGCTGACAGTGCTGGAGTGCCCATAATTTTCATCAGAAAGCAGTCAGTTTCAAGAATCGAAGTGGGCTCTGTGTTCCTGCTTACAAGGCAATCATCTGGGCTGCAGATCTTCTTGTTTTGCTCTTGAAACAATAATGATCCAAGCAAGAGAGCATGAGGCAAAGACAACGAGAGTGCGTGAAAATGCCAGTCATTCTCTTGGTAAATGCCAAGTAATTATTGTGCTATTGGGTAAAACTGAGCCTGTGAAAATTGCCTCTTAATTACATTTGAAAGTCTATGTCAATATGAAGCACTTTGATGTTGTGTGCAGGATGACACTTCAAAATGGCAAAAGATGAAAGAAAATTTCAGTTCAGAGCTCTAGTGGACATGAACATCAGCTCTTGCTGATGTTTCTTCCGCCTCTTGAGCCTGCTTGCCATGGCAACCTTTGTTTGCCTGTAGTAAAAGCAAAGGTATCATCATCTTTCACTTAATGCAGAATACAGCATTCAAGAGGAGAAAAAAACAGCTTTTAAAAATAAGTGAGAAAGCAACTTTCTTCCTAAAGTTTGTATCCTGCTGTTCTTTCTAGATAAATTGCTGGAAAGTGTACCTGCTTTGAATTTTAAAGTTTTCTTGCTCTGCAAAGAAAAAGTATTTTAGGGGTGAGACAAAAATATCTTTGGCCTGGCAAAGAACACTGATGATTTATCCTACTTGTCAGTTAGCCAAGTAGTTCAAAAAGTAGTTCTAGTAGTTCAAGGGTGTTTTTTTCCTCAAAAATATTTAACACAAGACTTTGGTGCCAAATGTATAGAAGAGCCTTGCAAACCAGGCTCTGCAAGCAGTGTAAGCTTCAGTGTAAAAAAGGTGACTCAGTATAAAAAAGGTGATTTATGGAAACTGAGGCAAGGTGAAAAACCCTGTGTCTATTGTGAGACATTCAAAAGCATTTCCAAGTTGCTGGATTCAGGTGCCTTTAGGCTATGTCGCAGCTGTGTATCAGCAGGCAAGATTGAGTTGGGCAGCAGACCCTTTTCTTTCATCCTTGTTTCTGTATAAGGGAATTCATACAAGAACTGACCATGCACCAGCCTGGATGAACAGCCAGGGTATCTTGAGGCTATCCTTAGAAAGCTGAGGCTATTCTTCAGCCTAAATAATTTTCTCACCCAGCCAGGCTGTCACCAGAATAGTGGGGTTAATGCCTTAACCTTTGTAATTTCATATAATTTTCTTCTATACATTTGTGCCCATTTTTGTCATATGTGTATTCCATACATGTCCTGGAAATACACTAACAGTGTAAACAGTTATTTTATTTCAGATATTTTGACTTTTTAGACAGAAAAAGTAGGATGATTCCTCCATGTTATGATATTCTGATGAGAGCTCTGTCTACAGACAATATACAGAATAACATTAAATGGGGAGATTCCAAATTATGTTTTCTGTAATTAATAGACTGAATTTCCTTCACCACTTGCCTCCACATAGAAATTCTACCTTACTTGACCCAAAAAGAGTATCCTTATTCCGTACTGTATCTGTAATATTTCCCTCAGTTGCTATAATGGTGTATTCATTAGCAGCAGCAGCTATAAAAATGCACAAAACTGTCTCCAGCTTGTCTTTGTGCTCTGATGCAGACCCTGAGGTCTACATTCCTCAAATCTCACACCACTGGAAAGGAAGATAAAATATTTTCACCATGGCAATACACTTAGTAAATGTTCAGGGACCGTCCTTTTCCCTGATTACTCCATTGATGAGGCTGTTGAATTTCAGCTGGATTACATTCACTCACTGTTGAGATGGTGACATGTAGGAGTCATCTTGGTCTCATATAAATAGCTTAGCTAACTTCAGTATAGGAGAAAGTCTGAATTCACTAGGATCATTCTCACATATTAAATCTGTTGGATCAGGCCCAACTTCAGGGAAATAAAATTATTTCCCAAATATTTAAACATTTTTGTAATTAATAAGTATACACAGGTCTTCAACAGAGGAGTAGAGAACAGGACAAGAAACAACACTCCAAAATCAGTTTGTTGACACAAACTGATATTTCTGAGACATAGAGAGTAATATAAGCAACTGTATTCATAGCACTATTATGATTTATATAATGATTGATCAACTCTGAAAGTACCTACAAACTTCATGTTGCATATAGACACCCCAATACATTGACATTTATGAGCACATGTTTACAAACTGGTACTTATAGATTAAAAGAGCAGTTTAGAGTAGGTTTCAGGTGCCTGTTCTAGATGAAAACCATATAAAGAATTTCTGAGTAGTTGTATTCTGTAAAATTTACTGATAAACTGATACAAAAAATTCTCCTTTTGTTGTCACACAGACCCATTTTGTGAGTCAAAGTGCAATTTAGAAATTGTGTGCGTGTGTTCCATTTTCATCTTTGTTAGTGACGAAGAAAACATGCTAACTAATATGTAAACTAAATATGTTTTACTACATGTAAAACATGTAACTAATACTTTAAGTGCAGTTAGTTATGTTGAATCATGGCAGTTTTGGTTTTTCAGTAGTTTTTTCTCTTTTAACCACAATAATTGACTTGCCCAGGGTAATTCTGATATTAAAGAAGGCATATAATTAGGCATGTTTCTTGATAGAAGTGAAAGTTGACATTCAGATCCTGATGGAACTTAAATGTGCAGACTCCAGAGTAACAGAAATTAGTTACTCTGCCATTGTTACATGTTAATAACAGTGGTGCCTGGTTTGAAAGCCTTTTCATATACACTTAAATCTGTGAGTCCAGCTTTCTAGCACTGACTGCAAGACTGTTGGTTAAACTGATCAAGCATAGAGATTAAAGAGAACAGGCAGAGGCATTGGGAAGGAGGAGACCAAGATCAAACAGAGATTCCTCCTTTGCTGTCAGACATATTTTTAAAAAACACAAGATTGCACAGTTTCTTATCTGCAGTTTCTGTTAACAACTTCACAGGTTTATGCAGAATAGAATGTTGCTTTTCTTCTTCTGCAATGTTTTAATTTTGAATCTTCCCTCAACTTGTCCCACAGGGAAGTGCAAGCGAGGCCACCCTGATGGCACTTCTTGCTGCAAGAACAAAGATTATCAGACAAGTGCAGTCAGAAAAGCCTGAGCTAACAGAAGCAGATATCCTGGGCAGGCTGGTGGCTTATGCTTCTGATCAGGTGAGTACCTCTCATTAACATGGAAACATGGTGTCTGTACTTAACAATTTCTGCCATCTGAATAGGGAGATGAATTTAGTATGAACTCTTTGGATTGGTGACTATTTGATTCTGATTGTTTAAGTCTTACTGTAAGTCAGAAGTGTGTTCCACAGGGGGCCGTGTTGGGACCAGTGTTATTTAGTATCTTAATTAATGACATAGACAAAGGGATTGAGTGCACCCCCAGCAAGTCTGCAGATGACACAAAGCTGAGTGGTGCGGTTGACAAACCTGAGGATGGGATGGTCCAGAGGGACCTGGACAAGCCTAAGAAGTGGGCCCATGGGAATCTCATGAGGCTTAATAAGACAAAGTGCAAGGTGCTGCTCGTGGGTTGGGGCAACCCCTGGTATCAACCCAGGCTGGGGGATGGACAGATGGAGAGCAGCCCTGCCCAGAAGGACTTGGGAGTGCTGGTGTGTGAGAGACTGGACATGACTCAGCCATGTGCACTCACAGCCCAGAAAGTCAAACGTGTCCTGGGCTGCATCCAAAGCAGTGTGACCAGCAGGGCAAGGGAGGGGATTCTGCACCTCTGCTTTGCTCTGGTGGGACTTCACCTGGAGTGCTGCATCCAGCCCTGGGGTCCCCAGCACAGGAAAGATATTGCTGGAATGAGTCCAGAGAAGGCCACCAAGATGATTTGAAGGATGGAGCACCTCTCCTATGAGGAAAAGTTGAGAGAATTGAGATTGTTCAGCCTGGAGAAGAGAAGCCTTTGGGGTGACATAATGGTGACCTAAAACAGCCTACAAGAATGACATGGAGGGACTTTTTTTAAGAGCGTGTAGTGACAGGACAAGGAGGAATTATTTTAAACTGAGAGTAGGTTTAGATTGTATATTAGGAAGAAATTCTTTACTGTGAGGGTGATGAGACACTGGAACAGGTTGCCCAGAGAGGTTGTAGCTGCCCCATCTCTGGCCGTGTTCAAGGCTAGCTTGGATGGATCCAGTGGAAGATGTCCCTGCCCAGCCCCCAGTGGGGCTGACACTGGATGATCTTTAAGGTCGCTTCCAACCCAGGCCATTCTATGATTCTGTAAGTGAGCTGGAATCTCATGTGTGCTACCATAATGCAAAGGATAAATATCCAGATGTCAGTGTTACTAAGTGTTGCTTCTTTAGAAAAAGAGCTTGTTTGAAGTGAATAAAAATAATTAAATAAGGTTTTAATTTCAGTTACGTTTAGTAAGTCTAGGCCATCTTTTGTTACATCCTCCTATGTCCATCTGTGCACACACTATCTTCCTCCTACGTGCATGTGTGCAAACAAACACACATACATCCTGCCCCTATATGCACACATGGGTACAGGTGCATGTACACTTATATGTACCTATATGTAACTAATGCATGAATATAAAGCAAATTGGTTACAGTACTTGAAGAAGCCAAAACATTATTATTTTTTTAAATAAGGAAAATTTAACATCTCCATCTATCAATCCTACTAAGAAATCTTATAGGGAAACAGAAAATGTAATCCTTGATTTTTGACTGTGAGTGGTATTTAACAGATTGAGTTACACTAAGTTCTCAGCAGGCCATGACCATGAGAGGCTTTTACTGTTAATGAAAACAAATTGTGCTCTTGTGAGTTCTTATGCTGCAACCCTTCTGACACACTCATCCTACTGAAGGACCATGCAATCTTATTTCTCTTAATATTTGTGATATTTTCTTACCTATGTGTCAATGAGACAGAAAAATCTCCATCCCTTAGTACCTAATGTTTATTTTAAAGTGTTGTCTAATTATGCAGAGTAAGATGGTCAGGTTTCAGCCTTACTTTGATTTACTGCTAAGTGTAGAAGTTAAAACTACACTTGCTTTTTACTGATGGGAAGGGGGACTACACATGCATAGTGAGAAGATTCAGGACAAGAAAATATGAGAAAAGATAACTGCTTTCAAGTGGCACAAAGGATATTAGTTTTGGTTTTTTTTGCCTGGGACCCTCAGGTCAGTATTGCACAGATCACCAGTCCCAGAGCTCTGACCAACCCAGTGATGCAGAAAACCTTTTACTTGTTTTGATTTTTTTTTTACCCATATAAGTGGCTGACCTGAAATGAGGACTGACAGGCCTTCCTGCCTACTGAAGGTCAGAGGATCTTATGTTTACAGGAGGATTTGCCTTAAGATACTGCTGACCTTTCCAAGCAGATTGTGCAGAGCTCACCATTCCTTCTGCATTATGAACAGACCTGCGTGACTCATAGGCAATAATCCACAAAAGAAAGTTAAATGTAAGCCATTCTGTGGGAGGGAAAACCATTCAGTGATAGAGCCCAACAATGCAAGAATGCATTCAGAAGAGAATCTTGCCATGATTTTTGAGTCTTCGTGAAGCAGTTTAGGGGTTCTGACAGGCTAACAACCTCAGTGTATTATTCTATTTTGCTTATTTGAAATTCTAGTATAAGTAAGTTAAAAATATATTTTTCCATTGTACACTTGAATGAAGTATGGTATGTCTATGCCACGCAAATTGTCTTCCACTTAAAAAATTACATTTCAAGTCTAGGCTTCCAAATTTTCTCAAGTTGGTGCCTAATTAGTCTACCAAAGCACTTCAACAAGAGGCACTGCTGATATACAAATTAATGGTACATCTGCCTTTAAAACGTCATTGCAGGGATACAAGAAGTTGAAAGGCATAAACTTTATCTTCATCTAGTATAATTCAACGAATTTCTGGATTGCTATTTTTGTGATTAGATGCTAAATTAAAATGGAATTAATAGATACTTTTGTAGGCACTGGCAAGAAGCAACAAGGTTAAGATGGAGATTGTGAATGAGAATAGTTATGATATGAAAAGGTGAGGATTTTTTCTCTTTCAAATTACTGATGATTAATGAAACTGTAGAAAGTGGAAGGTAAAATACCTTGTTTGATTGTTTGTTTTAATCATGCTTTAAAGGACAGTATTTTGTGGCTGAATGTATCTTTCATTGTCAATGGAGTTATTATTCTTGTCATTATTCTATTGTACATAATAAATTTATAAAAATTTCTTAGTGATATCTTTTTCTTTTTTTTATTGAGATGTGCTTTTTCTAAAAAAATATTATTTCAGGGGAATTCAAATGAAGTGGGTTGTAAATAAAATAAAATAACATGTTGAGAATGATCCTTACTTGCCTAAAAAAAAAATGAATGAAAGATTGAACCACAACGTAGTCAGTACATAATCTGAATAAAATGGTCATGTAAGAAAATACCTTAACATGTACCATACCACACCATGTAATATTTTAGAGTTCAGCAAAGCTGCACCCCATAACAATATGGTGGTGAGCAACTGAATCATTATCAGACAAGCTGATTACCTGCATGTCTTTTGGTTGATTTAGAGCTACATCGAAGCTCTGCATCAATCCTACCATATAAATGAAAGCTCTCACTAAGGTTAATGGAACTTTTGTCTGAATGCTTTCATGGAAATGGTCTCAAGGATGTTTCAGGGTTGCTGTTAGTTTATTGTGTGTTTGTATTTATGTGTATGTACATGTGTCCCTGTGTCCGTCTGCCTATATGAAAGATGGAGAAGTATTCATCTGTTACATACCATCAACAGTCTCAGGATCTCAAGTATGGTTCTACTTGAAAGGACTTGACGATTTTCTTTTTACATTCAAATGAACTTCTTACATTCCAGTAAGAGATGGTGGTCTTAAAACTTGCCCATTTCCTTGTAGGCTCATTCATCTGTGGAAAAGGCTGCATTAATTGGTGCTGTGAAGATTAAAAGTATTCCTTCAGATGATGCCTTTAGTGTTTGTGGTTCAGCCCTGAAGAAAGTTCTGGATGAAGACAAAGCTGCTGGTCTTATACCATTCTTTGTGAGTACTGGATTTTAACTAATCAGTGGATTTATTGCTTCTGATAAGATGCTTTTGAAATGAGTAGATGATCTCGTCCCTAACAGAGGCACTGATAGGCAGCTGAGCTAGCATACTAAGAGAAGTTCCATGAGTGTTCTTCACATGCCTTTCTGTGCAGGAGGAGAAACTAATTGGAGCAGCTGGTTGCATTTCTCAGCAAAATGGTGTTCTAAAAGGGCTTAAAGTTATATTAAACCGTTGAATAAATATGGATAATTTTGTAGTTGCATGTAATCCTGTAGTGTTATAATCTCCTTACCCCTGAATTCTGACCTGTTTATTTTTCACTTACACATAAAATAAGTTTAAAGGCAATAAATTAAATTATGCTATCTCAAGCTGAAATATTTCAAGAAACAGTAGTTTCCCCTCGTTACTGCTTTATCAAAGAAATGAACCTCCATAATATGCCCCAAAATATCATCAAGATCAGACATTGTTAGGGATTGTGAGTATTTAACTAATCACTAACAAGTGAACTATAGAGAATGCACCTGTGGGAACTTTAGGTGTCACCATTTCTTGTTACCTCTCTGCTTTCTTTTCCAGAGATTCCTGCTTTCGCAGCAGTCCAGAAAATGCAAATCTGTTTATGTCTCAGTGTCTTAAGGTCATAATCCCCCAATTTTTGACATAGAACAGTGTTAGATTAGATAAAATTCTAAAGTTTGGTTCTACCATGATAAGTACCTCATGAAAAAGAATATTTGCTTATTCATCAGATCTACTCCGCCTGCCAATTCAGAAACACCATCTTACTAATTCAAGTTAAAACAAGATTTTGCCATTTTTTTTTCTTCCCATGAAGTAACTTCTGTTGTGGTTTTGTACATCACCAACAATTTTTTTTTGCTTATTTCTGAGCATTATGCCCCTACAAAACTTGATACAGACCATGGGCTGTATAGATCTATTAAGGGGTATAATATGCTACAAAGAATATATTTTTACTGGCCTCCACTGAAGAAAAACTGAAGAAAAAAACCCACACATGACTAATTTAGACAGTGAGAACTTTAGAAATGGGATTTTTTAAGAGATTCAAACACGTCACAATTTCTTTCAGAAAAGTCATGTCTGACAATGGTTGTTTCTTTTCTTTCATGTCGTAACATTTTGAAAAGGGATAATGTGACTTAAATTTCTATGAACTGTTTTCAGAAGAATTAGCAGATTAAGCTTGCTTATAGTCATGGATAATTGCCAAATGGGACAAAGAAGCTTAAATTTTACCAAGCTCTTTTGAAAATATAAACTTTTTACTCTTGTTTTTAATCTTGAGAGACTGTTTTTATGTAGTATGAGGATGACTAGAGTGAAAAGTGGTTTTCATATGTACAGAATGCTGCTAATTTCTAGGCTGCCTAGAACTAGTGAGTCCTTAGAATGACCAAGCACATCCTGTCAATTGCTTTACAATATAACAAGACTATGACTGAGAAATAAAGCATCTCTAGGGATTCCAGAAAGAGCTTTTTTTCTGTGGTCTGCACTTATTGATGTAAAGAACATGCCACAAGGCATGTTTTATTTCTCTCTAATATGATCCCAGCTCATCATACCTTACACAGGATCCTATTTGTGTATCTCATTGTTAATTTTGAACAATGACAAGTATAGCATGAAATCACACCTTCATGCAGTAACTACAAAGCTGATGTGTTTTTTCCTCACCTTTTGTTCATTAGCAAAAAATTGCAACTTATCCCTCATAAATATTCATGCATTATTAATTTTTCTATGCGTAACAAGAGGAAATTAACAATTCTAGTTTATATATTCAGTGACACCTTTGCAAAGGGTGATTTAACTGTTGTTTTGCTTTCTCTGTTTGTTTAGCTGTGCAAAACAGGCTTTCAAAGACAGCAGAGGCTCTGCCTGAGTTAATATGGCCTGTACCAGGCCTTCCATTTATTTGTATACATAAAACATGTCATTTTACGTTAAACTAGATTATCCTTATGGTTGGCCTCCTAACTGAAAAGGTGTGTTCTCTGTCATGTGGAGCAGCAGTCCATGTATTAATGCTTTTAATTAATGCAGAGTGTTAATGCTCCTGTTTTTGGCTTGCAGATTTCAAAACCTTTCCATTTCTTTTGTTCTTGAGTAATTTGGTGCTGTTGTATTTTGGTCTGGTGACAAAGATATGCACATTGCCAAGGAAACACCTTATGCCACTTGATTCTTTGTCTCCCTGTATTCACTGATCCTTCACTAAGGGGAGTGATTCAACATCAAAGCAACAAGTTTGAGGGCAGAAATTCTGCCTGAAGAGATTTGTGACAGCAGAGAGATCATTCCTAATGAAGATATCTTGTTTGCATCCAAGCTGTTATAGTCTCCCTTAGCAGCAAGAAGAAGTTTTGTAAGGGATTAAAAAGAAAATACAAGTAAATTGAAATGCCTTATAGGCATGTTTCTCCTCTTATACTTAATGAATAAATGAAGAATCATTATACTGAACTTGATAGCCATGCTTTCCCTGTAGAGGTGAGTGGAGAATCAGGGTCAGGTTTGCTTGATGTGAAACAGGTTCTGTCATTACAGCAATCTGTTAATTATAGGTTCGCTTTTCAAGTACACAGGATTTGGCAGTCAGCCTTTTTTGGGGTGAGGCATTGTCTTCAAAAGGAATCTGCATTCCTACTCACCATCAGTATATTTTAACACTAGTAATGTGTATATAATTTTATTCAGTGAACGCTAGTGCTAGTAGGTTATCCAGATCTCTGCTTTTGTTTTCTTTTTTTTTAGTTCAGCCTTGTGTTAATTTATCTCTTTCAAAATACTTTTGCAGAAAGTGAAACATATTTTCACATGGTCAAGCAAGCAGACTGTGCCAGTGGAGCACTTAACCTTGCCAGGTGCCAGGTGTTGAGGCACCAAAGCTGCCACAATTTACCACGGAGCAATTTCCCAGTGCAGATGATGTGCAGTCCTTCATCTGGTCCCCAGTTAAGGGGTAGCTTTAAAGCATGTACTGAAGTCACGTCCACTTCACTAATTACAAACACACACTGGTGGTTAAGCACGTGTAAATGCCTCTCTCAGCTGGTACCCATGCTCCCAGCTTGAGACAAGCCTCTGTGTTGGCTGAATGCTGGGATGCTCAAAAGTGAAGACGAGAAAGTTAAGCACTTCTAAATTCAGATATGCCTCTGCATTCAGGCCTAGTTCACTTTGATGTGTGTGAGTGGCCTGTGAGCTTTGTGCTCTCTTTCATAAATCAGCACTGATAGATTGCAGCTGACATATATAAGGTACAATATACTTCAACAACCTCAGCCACGATAAAGCTGCTATAACAGAAAAGCCTTGCTGCCCAGCGTGAAATCTCTCTGATTCTAGCTGAATTCACTCTTCTGAATGATGAGCCACAGGATATTAAGAAGCAGGCTGTTTGTATCCAGACTCTCTCAGAAAACAGTAAATCAGAATCAGACTGACAGAGGAGCCATCTTTTCAGTAGAAGTTAACACTTAGATGCTGACCACAGATTTCTATTTGGAAGAAGCATTCTGGGGACATGTACAGATGTCTAGGGCAATGTTTCTTAACACACAGTTTGAGAAAGATTGCTGTTCTGTAAAATACTGAATGGTGATTTAGAGAACTGTTGCAGTTTTCTTTAGCCCACAGACATTCTCATGAATGCAAGCTGGTAATAACTGAATAGGAGAAAATAAAAACAATAAGGGAACATTGAAAGTTCTGTCTCAGTTATTTGCAAATGAAAAGCTTTGTGGTGGAACTATGCAAAATGTGTCCACATCTTTATCAAAAGCTGTAGGAGGTCTTCCAGTTGAAAAGACTGAGAATAATTACTCTCAGGAATCATAAAGATTCGTGCATGTTTCCTGACATAACTCTCCATTTCAGGAAAGTAATACATGAGATGACTGATACAAGCATTTTAGCTGCTTTGTATTCACAACCAAGGGCTGAGTCAAATTTGAAGTGCACAACCTGAAAAAGAAAAGGCCTGCAGGCTATACTGAGCCATCAGTCCCAATTCTGTGATGCAGCCTGTCCCCTGCCCTTTGCACAAATGTGATTTTTCTGGTGCTACATAGGCTACAAATTGAGTTAGATTCATTCTGTAGTACTGTGGCTGGGTAATGAGAGTCCTGACAAGAGCATCCGCTGTCACTTCAAGTGGTTGCTGAGAATTAAAGCAAGTAGCTTTGAGGCTTAGACACCTGCAGAGAGGAAAACAAAACTATTTTAGAAATTGAGGTATACTTTGCAGAATAAGCCATTATTTAAACAACTAAGCATATATTTGAACTCGTATAATCTCTTCTTGACAAAACATAGTCCTTACCCTGATTAGAAGGAGAATACTGTAACTGCAGTACAACACTAATAACAATAATGTGCCACTTTCTGTTGTGAGATCTCCATCTTTATTTTAATTGCTGGACTAGCCAAGGCAATTTAACCATGTCAGAAAATTCATACCATGTTACCATAAAATATATGTATGAAAGCAGAGTTAAGTCTATAGTGTATTCTTTTTATATGAGTGTTTCCCAATCCAATGTGTTAACTCTTCTTCTTTACGTATATAGAAAAATTGGCATTTCCATCATGGTATCCCCCATTTCTTGTGATCCAATGTGTAGATCTGTACTTCACCCAAAGACAAAATGCAGGTTTCTCCTGATTGTGGGAACATCTTAGGTAGACAACAATGTGATAAGTATATTTTCACTCCATACATGCCTACCATCTTAGAAAAAATAGGACCAAATTTACTTCTACTTAAAAAAAAAATATGCTGCAATCTTTTCAAAACAGCCTTCCTCAGAGGGTCATTAGTCTTCCAGAGAAGTTGTAAACGTACCTCAAGGCACTTCAATTTTTCTGTTCTTCTGATGTGTCTCAGGAATATTGGAGGGCCCAGTATAGATAAAGATTAGATTACCTTGAGAGAAAAATATGTTAGCACATAATTTTACTAACTATGTATATACAACGTGCTTTTCATTTTCAGAACTGTATTTGTTTCAAACTCAGGTTCTTAGTAGCTTCACATGGAAAAAAAAATTGAATTGTCCCTTTATTATTTTAATAATGACTTTTTTTAAGTTTTGCTGTGACAGCATGTTTGTTTCTTGAAAGCTCTAGTGTATGGATGGATGTAATTTATGTTTTCCTTTCTCTTTTTATTTGTTTATCATGAATTCCCCAAGGGACATGGGCACACATACACACAGAAAAATGTGGCTAGTTGCAGATATATAGGGAAAAACTGTAAGAGCAAATACATTGATAGTGTATTTGGCAGAAAAATCAAGCAGAAATACTAAAATTAATAAAGCAAAATTCTTGGTTTGGCATTTTTATAATCATCTTCAAGCTATACTATATTTTGTGTGTGACACTGGATAAATTATCTAATGCTTTTGTACTTCAATTCTGACTGAAACACAGCATACTTTATTTGTCTGTTTAAACTGTAAAGTGTCTTTTATTATGTAAAAAAACCAGTACAAAACAAAAACCAGACCCAGCCTTTATTAGTGCTTTCTAAAATGAGACAGGGTGTTTAAAATATAAATGTAGCAATGAAAAATAAACTAATGTCAGTGTATATGCACTTGGTAGTTGATTTTTTTTTGTTAAAATTCTACCTGCTTATTGCCAGTAAATGACAATAGCTCATTTCCACTTACTTATATTCTCTTTCTTCTGTGAAACTTCAGCTTTTATGTTGCCTTTGCTTTTGGCCCACTGGTCACACAGAGGGATACATTCAATGAGACATTAACAGAATGAAGGAAGAACAGTTCCAGTATTTTAGGATGAATTCAGGAGAAGAAGTTTCTCTGGGAAAAAATCTTGCAAGCCAAATAGCAAACATATGCTACTAGTGAACAGGTTCCAGCCTGCAGATCCCTTGAGCATAAATCAGTTACAAATCTGAGAGCTGTGCCTCTGATCAAGGTGGAAACATTTGATGATCTATTCTCTCAGCAATAATTCCAACACCTATGAGTTTCTCAAGTTCGGAACTTGCTTATACATCATGAACTGCAAATCATTTTTATGGCCTTTGCATATCTGAGGTTAGTATTGGGCCCCACAATAAGCATGTGGAAAAGCATAGAAAATATATAAAATATAGCATTAGCATAATACATATTGTGACTATATTACAGTAGTTATCAATCAATTTGTGTTAACATTTTATTTTATGCATCTGTTTCAATGGACTTTTATGGGAGCTTCGAAAAAAAATCCACCCACATTCTCAAAAGTTCCACTAAGGATAGGTAATGACTAACATCAATTTATTTTGCCCTATACCATCTATTCTTTTTGCTTTTTGTTGCCTTTGCTGACAGTTTTTTGCGTTTT
Source organism: Climacteris rufus (assembly GCA_013398175.1). NCBI lineage: Eukaryota > Metazoa > Chordata > Aves > Passeriformes > Climacteridae > Climacteris > Climacteris rufus. The sequence goes on from VZRZ01004813.1 coordinate 1,288,554, forward strand.
GTAATTTTCTGTGCTGTAACATTTTCCTTTTCTTTTTGTCTTTGCAGTTCTGTGCAACACTTGGAACCACCCCTTGCTGCTCCTTTGACAAACTGTTAGAACTGGGTCCTATTTGTAAGTCTTTGCTGCTTCTTTCTAAAATTGCAGATACCAGTTTAAGCCATGCTGAGTCATTTCCAGGACCCTATGCAGTGTCAGTGTCCAAATTTGATAAAGCTACTTATAGATGACACCTTCAGTTACAGTTTTATTTATTTCTAATATTAGGTCAAGCAGTAAATGTGCATTCTCAAATTGTTAAAAGAGTATAGAGGACATTGCCTCAAGATTTTGGTTTTTTTTTCTTGCGGGGGACATATTTTGGAACACTGTTACTTACAAATCACTGCAATTGTTTCAGTTTGTAGCATTTTTCTTGAAGCCCTTTTACCGCAAAGTACACCTAGAGCAATGCTGAATATCAGGGAGAAGCTGAACTCTAATTCTCCTCTACACCAAGTGTTTTGTTTCTGCCTGGTTTTAACAACATAAAAAGCAGGGAAATATGTACCAAAATATGTACCATTTTTAATCCTTACTCTTCGCGCTTCGATTTTCTTCCTCTTTCAAGAAAATAGGACAAATGCCAGGGTGTTTAAGTACAGTGATCAAGTCATGGACTCTTCATAAGTATTTGTGTTACAATTCGTCAAGCTTTGATCTGCGGCAGGGCTTGGCCAAAAGCACACACTTGCTGACTGATGAAAATGCCACCAAAGTGCACCATATCTCGTCAAGTATACATTTAGAACAGGAAAGCTATAGCTGTAAGCAATTGGAAGCAGCTTTGTAGAAACACAGCTCAATTGGATGTTCTGTTAATTTATTCAGAAGGATTTTTAAACTTTGGGGCTTGTGTGGTGGTCATTTGCTTTGTGAGATTTCCTGCTTTTCAGCACAAGTCCCAGAGACTCAATTTCTCCTTTTTTTAAAACAGGTTCCTAGTAGTCTGCTTAGCAGCTACAGATTATTTTTTTGTTTGTGTTATTCCTATAGGACTCACATAATAAAATAGTGATGCCAATACTTTAAGGCATAGCAACTAATCATGTGTATTTCACCTCAGTGATTCCCTGCTTGTGCGGTAGAGCCCAGCAGAAGGCTGGCATACCACTGAAATCAGAAGTCTTGTGCTACCTTTTCTACTTAATCTTCTTAGTACACGAGGGGTAGTCCTATGAAATACAGGCAGTGTCTTGAACCAAATATATTTAAAAATAAATAATCAGTTACACTTTCAACACTTTTTCAAATAACCCTAAGTTGTGGATGCTTTGAATAATATTTTATTAGCTTTCCCCAGACGTTTTTGCAAAATGAAAATGTTGTTCACAAGAATGAAAATTTCAGCATAAACTTGGTGCCCAAATGCAGATCTCCATGGCTATACCCCTATAACCTGGGAATAACCATCAGAATTATTTGGTGACCAGTGTAAAGATGTTATTTGGGCTTCAGCCATCAACTCATAGACCAGAGTTGTTACCGAGTGCATTAATACAAGTGATCTAAAGTAGAGTGTGAATAATAAAATCCAGAGCATACATGAGCTGCTCATATGCCAAAATATTTCTGCAAAAACCATTCAGTGACTAATCAAAAGTAACACTTTCTTAGCATTTCAGTGCTTGCTTTTGCAAAAGTGTCTTCATCCTTGAAATAGTTTGCTGCACAGAGTTGAAAAGCACGTGCATGCTCATTTATCAATATGTAAAAAATGCTGTTTGGAAATGTGTTTGTGATTCATGAGTTAGAAGTGGGGAGCACAGCTAATATTCTAGCTCCTCCTGATAAAGTAGTTTTATTACTACAGAAATGATAGCTAAATCTCTAGACACATCTTTTTTAAAGTGTATTTTATAACGGTTCTTAAATCAAAATCGCAAAATATTTTATGTTGCTTAATATTAGTAAGATAAACCTAGACATGATGATCCTTGCAGGTCCCTTCCAACACAGGATATTCTATGATTCTATGGTTTTATGTCTTTGTTCCAGTAGAAGTGGGAAGGAAAAATAGTATATTATATATACATCTTTATGCATTAATGAAAACCCAGATGGTAGAAACATTTAATCTCTTAATTTAATTTTAAATTGGGGAAATAATAACATCAAAGAAAAATCTCTCAGGCATTTGGTTTCATGCAAATTAATAGGGCTTTTTAATCTGCTGTTTAATTTATTTCCCCCTCAATTATTTTTTTTAGGTAATAAGGAAAATATCTGGATGCATATTGATGCAGCCTATGCGGGGAGCGCATTCATCTGCCCTGAATTCAGGCATCTTTTAAACGGAGTGGAGGTAAATGAGTGTTTTTTCTCTAGCAGCCTGCTGAAACCTTACTCTTTCATAGAATTTCTGTGTTTCTCATGCACCCAAGATTAATGGCTCTTCCAGAATCTCTGAGTAAGCTGCACCTCAGTTTGCACTACAAATCCCTGTACATGCTATTACATTACTTAAGTTTATAAATTTTACTGGTTTATACTGGAGAGTATGCAAGTACCTCTCTATGTAGAAGTTTGTAATTCAGAATAGGAAGTAGTACTGAATCAACAACGTATCTTACAAAACAGAAAAAAGGAACTTTTTCCCTAATAGCCCAAAAGACACATTTGTGAGATCCTAATTCTACATTACACACACACAAAAAAGCAAAAAAAAATGAAAATAAGTTCAACAAATTAAAGAGCTTGTTATGTCTGTTTTTTTTTCTTACATCCCGTCATATAGGATAGAGCCAGTAGCCGTATCTCAAGCAGACAGGGTTTAATAACCAAGAGAGATAAATGAAATATTCCCCTAACAGCCCTGCTGTTCCTTTTCCCCCGCCTTGATGAGCTACTCGGCATTCAGTTGCTTAGATAAGAATACTTCAATTTCCTGCTGCTCCTCTCAGACAGTCAGATAAGTCCTTGTCTTCCACGTCACTGGAGAAAATATTACTGTTTGGTAAAGCCAGAAGTTTAAACACAGCACTGATAGGCAGTGACTAATGAAGAAGAGGAGGGAAAACCCCTCACAAATAAAGCATTTCTTTCTGTGTCTTTTATCAGTAAATAAAGCTTGTTGTAATTTCCTGTGGGGGCATATTGTTTAAATTATTGTTATTGGTTTCTGAAGGAAATGAAACAGCATCCCTTGTCTGGGCCACCATTTGTCACAAGAGCAAATATTTAACAACCATGAACAGGTTTCCTACCTTACATAGTACAGGGTGATAGCTGGATAGACATACAGATAGACAGACAGACAGACAACCTTCTCTTATTAGAGCAACTGTTAATTGTTTACAGGTGACAGGGAAGGTTATGAGAAGCAAATGAGAACAGAAAAGTGCTATGGAATAGTCAGATCTTGGTGTTGCCAGGTCCCCAGCTCTCTTTTTTAAAGCTGGTGAATTCTGCCTTTGTTAAAACAGAAAACATGGATGAAGCCTTTCCCACATGATGTCCATCTTACCTACGTGGGTTTCTGCTGTTGACACACCTAAATATAGGTCAAGTAAAGCAGGCCTGGTACATGATGTGTATAAACATGTGCTGTGACTGCTTACTCTTTGGTGGTTTTTCTTTTGACTTAGGTGAAAAATAATTTCTACTGAAAGGAAATATCCTTTCAGTAAGCAAAAACAAAGTGAAAACAACCAAAAAATATTTCCTAGTCACTTGTAATTTTATGAATGAATGGGATGTGCAGATTCTGAATCAAATATAAAATTTGTCTATATATTAATTTTGTGTTTATATATTTAATAGTCTTGGAAATAGAAAGTTTATGGAATTGTTATTGGAAAACGTGATATGAACCTCAGTGAATGTTACTGAGTATGCAGATTTATTTCTTTATTTTTGTTCACAATGAGGTATATACTTTTCTGTAACATATGTATCTAGAAAGTATAATTGTTAACAAATGCTCAAAATGTTGATAATGCCAATAGCCTGACTGCACACCTAACATGAATTCCACTCACAAAATAAATGAAGATTTAACAGCAGTTGCTCAATAAGGTGACATCAACACGAACATTATAAAGACCCAGTTCAGGAATGGATTCGTAGTTAAGGTGTACACAGATTATTTTACAAAGTTATATCAGTAGCACATGGATCCTTTTCTCTTTCATAATTCTGTTTTTATTTATCCATTCTTAGTTTGCAGATTCATTTAACTTTAATCCTCACAAATGGCTCCTAGTGAATTTTGACTGCTCTGCTATGTGGTAAGTATTACAGTAAAAGGAAACATTACAAGAGACAAAAATCAGGTTATATGATTCTTCCTTTCTAGCAGTAGATATCTATTTATGTTTCTCTATTGACATGAGGAGAACTGAATAGCTTTAACTCTTGTAAATGATTTACAAAATTCACTTTTACAAAATTAACAAAACCATGGAAAAATAGGCCTAGACTCTGCAGTATGTTCCAGAAAGAGAGAAAAGTCCCAAAAAGTCTGCAGATTTATACTTGCTCCCTTCTGGGACTGTTTAAAACATAAATGAAAAAACTTGTGTTAAGGATATCAGTGCAATGAACAGCATGCTAAACAGGGCTTTCTTTCTTTTCTTTTTTTTTTTTCTTTTTTTTTTTCCCCATAAAATTTCTTATGGTTTGAGCTTTGATTCTTTTAAAAGCCTTTCTAAAAATGTTTGAGATTTGGCTGATGAAAAGCAGCTGATTTCAAAAAGGACTATTTATGTAATTTTGTACTGACTTTCAATTTTCCCAGATGACAGCAAAGACAATATTTTGATATAGAAATATGCCAAAATAGAAACCCATAGACACGCTATCAAACAAAGCAAAGTATCACAGCAGTAATAATAGCATGGTTTTGTTAAAAACATTCCAGAATAGATGATCCTATTTTGTCCCAAACTAGATGCTTACCAGCATCACAGCTAATTATACTTATTAGCAAAACAGCTATTCAGCAAATGCAGACTATTTATCAAAATGAATTAAAACATTAATTTCAGTTATAATAGAACAAAATTTGCAAAAATGAAAAAAAAGAAGGAAAAACTGAATGTTAAAAGGAAGACTCCAAAACATCATTCAGAAATAGGTCACCTTATTTAAATGAAGAATAAATGTGAGAAAGTGATCACTCAGTTGCTTTTGGTTAACCTTCGGCTCTTTTAATTTCCCCAGTGAAGTTGACTTTTCAGGTAATATGTGATGGTTTTTACTTCAATTTTTCAGCCGATGTAGGCATTTCAATGGCACTTCCAAGCCATTAGGTTTTTTTTCTTTCCTTGGGGTAGATGGGTTACATTTTGACCCTAATTCATCAGTGGTGGCAGTGATTAACCCAGCACTCCAGTTTATAAGTACCCCATAGCATGCTGTGTCTCTGTATATGGAAGTAGGAAAATGATGAAACAAACTCCTTTGCTAGCTTCTCCCATCTTTTTCTCATCACTCTAAGACATTGTTAAAAAAATAGCCACTTGCAAATAAGACAATACACTATCATTCTCTTTAACATTTTTAGAACAATTAGGAACCACAGTCTACTCCTTGACAGTTTAGTTTCTCATTAATTCTGCTGTCCCTGAAAACCCTGTGGAACTATGTTAAAGGCATTTTACCTAGCTTTCCAGTAAAATGAGATAAAAACAAGGTATTTATCTGGCTTTCTTGTAAAATAAGATTGTATATATACAACCACACTGTGAGTTCCCATCTCAGGTGGTTTTAGATTCTACCTAGTAAAGCTTAGACTTTAGACTTAGGAAAGTATTTTCTGCATTTTGTTTCTTGCTTTTTTTCTTTTTTCTTTTTTTTTTTAATATATTTTAGATAAGCCATTGCATAAAATGCTTGTTTTGTTAGGTAGGAATATTCCATTACAAGGACTCTCAAGAGACCCTGCACCATGTCTCCTTAGTCAAAGTGAAAGTTTCACTATTATAGCAATCTGGGCTTCATTTCTGCAAGGCATTTACCTATAGGGGTTATTCACTTAATACAGAATGAAATGTACACTAAAACTCTTTGACTTTAAGTCAAATCCATTGTCCAGGTGATTCTAAGACCTACGTCCAAAATTTAGCTCCCTTACCAATGTAACACTGCCTGAAAAGGTGAAATGTAATAATAAAGGATGAAGGAACATGTGAAGAAAAAGGAACTGTGAAGGCTACATAGTCCTCATAGGATTAATGAAAAGTATTAAGCATTATATTGGGGTAATATGAAAAGAGTTCAGTAAACAATAGACACCATTTCAGAATCAATGTAATCTGAGTTCCTTTGATGGGCATAACCCAGGCTCCTCAGCAGTTTCCCCAGTAAATTCTCACATTTCTTTTCTCTGCAAGCTGATTAAAATAATCTAGCCATTAGATCCATAATGTAATTATTTAACTACTCAGTGCAATATGTGACACTGATGTCGTTTCAGATTTGGAGGCAATTTCATTATAAACCTTTTGCAAAATATTCTCTGACTTCCTGACGTACAGAAAAGAGCAGTCAATTTCCTATAAAAAGGAATTTAATATAGCCAGTCCAAAAAGGATGTATTTTCTATATTCAAATGTTAGGGTCCTTTAGAGATTTTGCCTTGCAACTATAGTCAGTTTTGTCTGACTTGTTTAATTGGTACTCTGAAATATTGTAAAATAGGAACAAGTCTCTTCATTCAGAGATAGTGAAAATAATAATATTGCAAAGTCTTGGCATTTTTGCTTTTTCATTACACTTTTCAGGGTTTAAGTGTTAACATTTGCTTTGGAAGGGTGTTTTGGTATCTGAAAGAAAAGTGCTTACAGGAAATGCTTATCTGTACATCACAGAACACAGAGTGGTTTGGATTGGAAAGGAACTTAAATATCATCTAGTTCTAACCCCACTGCCATGGGCAGGGACACCTTCCACTAGCCCAGGTTCTTCAAAGCCCAATCCAGCCTGGCCTTGAAAACTGCTTGAAATGAAATTGTATTTCACTTCCTGACTGTTATTGAACAATTGAACAATTGGACAATCTACTTGAACACAAACTGAAGTGAAACTTTCCTGTTGGTTTAAAGTATGAGGTCACCTTTTTATCTGTCATTAAAAATGCTCAAAATAGAGTGAGACAGTTAAAAGCTGCAGATGGGCAGCTTCTAGATTTTCACTAGACTTTCACTACTTTATTCACTGGGACTTCTGTTGTGCATTTTGTATTATGAGTACGTAATATGTGAATCTGTGCTACTTAAGCTAGGTCTTGGTCTATTAGCATAACATCCAGCCTTTAAAAATTCTAGTTTATCAATATAATTTCTGCAATACATATTCACAGGATCAGAGATTCATTAGTGTTGGAAGGGACCTCTGGAGGTAATCTAGCGCTATGATTTTCACCTTGAGAGGTGGTCAAGGAACATCTTTCAGGCCAGTGGATGGGTGCCTCAGTGCCCCTAAACACAGAGTCACCCACTACAATCACTCAACATTTCTTTTTCCAGTAACCACCGTGTGCTGCTGGTGCAGGTTCTCCCTGTTTGCCTTGACCATGGACATCTAAAACCTCTAAAGCATCGTTCCTGATTTTGGCCTGAAAGTTGGAGGGTAGAGGTTGAATTGGAGCCCGCTTTTGTTGGTCACCAGGGTCCAAGGTGTCTCAGGCACAATGTTACCCACTGTATGGTTCTGGAGCCACGTCTGCCTCTGTTTCAGTCCCTCTACTACCACACAGTCTATTAATTGTGTCCTGTAGTTCAGCCACCTGCCACAACAGCTCATCCAGCTGTGCACATTTTGTGCAGGTACCAGCCTTTTCTGCAGGAGTATCTGGGCATTCATTGCAAGCTTCCACCTGTACTGACATCTCCTTCCTTACCAGTTCCATCTGAGTGGCAGCATCAGACTTCTCAGGGGCTGCCTCGATAGACAGACTAGGTTTGGCTCCAAGGAGAGTGCCCACTATCATGGCAGAGACCTCAAGCCCTCAGCACTCTGGTGTGGACCTCTTGAGCACTTAGGACTTGCCTGAGGTGTGGATCTACTTGAAGAATGCAGCACCCTTCCTGCATGCCCTGCCTGTGCAAAGTTCCATGCCATTTTTTTGTCTTCTAAGCCAGATGTTCCTGCAGAATAATAATCTGTTCCATTGTTTAATGCAGCATATTACAGGAGAAGAAATTAAGGTCTCACAAAACAATTAAGGACATTGCTTGTAACTTGGATTAGTTGTATACAGAATAAGCTACTGAAACATGAATACATCAAAGTAGTCAAACACTTCAAATAAACTACAGTAGAACAACTTAAAGTTGTTAAAAATATTTATCCTAATCAAGCCTGCTTTCAGTTAATATTTTCTTCCTTTATTCCACAGTACATTTCTAGAACACAAATGGGTTATTGTTTTTATTGAGAGCAATCTAAAAATCTGTTGCTATTTTTCACGTGCATAAGTTTACTTATTTTCAGCTATATACTTTCCATACCTGAAGGCAAATACTTATCTGTTGACCTTGGTACTTCCCTGATCATTAGTGAGAGGAAGGCTTTTTGTTTGTTTGAATAAGGTGTTTTATGACCACAGTCTAGATGTGGATGAGAGTGGGAATATGTACTGGGCTGTGCATGCATACATACACACTAAGATATTGGAAATTAGATTTTTACTTAGAAATTCACATTTTTACATTAAAACACAGAAAAAAGTTTGGGCTTTTGTCATTTAGAGTATCCCTGTATTGATGTAATTTTTACTTACTTTATAATATATTTATAGGCCTAATATAATGATGTAGCAGTCTTTCCCTTTTTGATTTATGGTTTCTTCTTCTTCTGCCTCTATAAACCCCAATATTTGTCAAGGTGAGTCAGTCCTACACAGCTTGAAGCATGAATCAGAAAAATCTTGTTACTAAACATTGGCAAAACATAGCTTATTCTCTCTGAAAGGGAAACACTGGCTTTGGAACCTCAGTCCAGTCACAGCAGCCTCTAGCTGGCAGTAGCAAGGTATGCTTCTCAGTGTTACATTGTGCTGTAGTATGTCTGTCAGGAATTGTGTATTGCATCCAAATTAGGGCAGGGTGGTGCAAGGGGAAAGGCTGAGTCTGCACCGCGTGCCTTGTCCCTTCCAGTGGCGGCTGCTGCTGCTGCTTCCACGGCAGCAAGGAGAGAGAGTGGCCAGCATCCCCAAAGCCTCGGCGCAGCTCTGCACGGTGTTTAGGAAGCAACAGCTCTTCCCACGCAGCTTTGTACTGCAGTAATTTCAAGACAACTTCTGTTGACTGCAAACATTAACATTGCTTCAGCTAGTCTCACATTCTGGTGTGAGTGTCTATCACCATAAAAAGATCCTCTATGTCTGTTTCTTGTCTGTTTTTAAATATGCAATCGTGCAGTCATGCTGCCCGTTCCTGCTGAGCCTTACACTTAACTACTTGTAAGTACAGTACTGATATGGCTGTGAAAAAGCACTGAAAATGGCACAGGCTGTGCTCAGGAAATATGCCAGTTTAAACAAATTCAATTCGACTTCACTTCTTGTGGAAATTTAATCCTTTAAGTCTTTATTCTTAAATTTCTCAATTTGATTTCTTTCTTTTTTATACAGGGTGAAAAAAAGATCAGATTTAACAGGTGCCTTTAAAGTAGAACCTCTTTACCTGAAGCATCACCATCAGGAGTCTGGTAATTTTATAATTACATGAGATTATTATTATTTTGTTTGCACTGATATTTAATGGAACAAAAGGACTTCAGATGAAAAATGCAATTCTGGAACTACCCAAGTTGTCTAGGACCCTGTTTCCATTTTCTGAGCACCCTAGGGAGCTAATCTTATTAAAGTGCAAATTTATGTCTAGTGAGGCTTTAATTAGTTAAAAGCAATAGAAGGAAAGTGATTTTATAAAGCATTATATTACTACTTTTGTATTGGGATTTCCCCAGTTTCAGACTTACCATTGATCTTTTGGCTGTCAGATAAACATATTATTGGGTGTTGTGTTTCAAGTTCCTTAACCTGTCTTCCCCAACACATCTTTCTCCAGAATGGTTTCAGGATCTGCTTTGTTTTTAGAGTTTCTAAGGTCTGTGACTTTTTTTCTTAGCTATCCATGCAAGCTCTGATTCATATTTTTCAAAAGCCCATGTGAGGAGCAAACACTCTGTGGAACTACAAAGAAGGTGAACTGTGTTTGCTGTCTGTGCTCTGGTTTTGGGTGATAGCTTTCTGGGATGTTGTCCCGTAGCTCTCGTATTCTTAACACTGACTGTAGGGAAATGCAGTAAGAGAGCAGGCTACTGGTCTTGTACAAAATGCTCCCAAAGAACTTACAAATCTCAAGCTCTGTACAAAGCTCCTTAATGGATTAGTGCTGGTTCTTGCCCATACCTAGCAACTGCAGAGTGGTGTTTGCCATTCTGAAGCCCATTTTTACACATTCGGTTATTAACTGAATAATTGTGGAAAAGGCCACAGCAGTGCAGTGTCAACACATGGTGGAAGTTCCCTCATAACTTTCTGAAGTTATGTCTTCCCACTCATCTGTGGAAGGCATTACCACATACTTGATCTCATAATTTTCCTGGAATTGCAGGTGCTGATCTATGTTTAGAAGTGTGTCCTGTTAATGGCTATGAACTCATTGACATTTAAATTAATAGCATCCAGAATTCCATCATCCACAAAAAAGCCCTAGGAAAAATGGATTTGTGTGCCTTAATCCTAAACTGGCATAAATCTTGAATTTTATTCCTTTCCTCCATTTCCAAGCAATGCAAATATAGAACAGTGCAATGAACAGGAACATGCAGTATTTCTGGAGCTGAGGTTCACCTTCTAAAGGCTGCAGTTGTTAAGAAAAAAAGATATACTTTTTTTGCCCTTTTTAGTGAAAAAATACAAGTTATAGCACATACACTTAGGCACTAGGTTTTACTTAATATATATGAAAAATATTTCTCTTCAGAAGAAAATATCCAACCTTAACTAAAGTGAAAATATGTTCTTGTGACAGCTGACAGTGCTGCTACAAAACTTTAGGTCTTACCTGATTAAATAACACCTGAAGAAAATCAAACCTTTTTGAAGTAAGTGCTTTCAGTAAGGCCACCTAGTTAAACTGAAAACTTTATCATCCCAGTGGGATAAAAAGTTTTTTGGCCTTCATCCTCTGTCACTTCAGAAGTGTGATAGCGTGTTATGTGATCTAACATAATGATTTCAAAAAGATCAGCTGATTATTAGCAGTCTAATAATGCAAATTTTTTTCTATGCTCTATTCCTATTTGCTACCAATTTTCCAAAGATTTGGACAGCACTTTTGAAATGCAAATACCTCTAGTTAAACTTCCACACTTACTCTTTCAATAAACATAGTTAAATTTGCTACATATTTGCTACACGAAGGTGCTACAGTCCTCATTGATCCCTGTGTGATTATGGGATGTCAGCACTCCTGGAAATAGGACTTCTCTAATGGATGGTCTTATATTCTCAGTATTCACAGGTCTGAGAATTCCTGTCATGGTTTACAAAAGTAAATGAAGTAGTATTTCTGAATTTGCTCATCCCTCACTCAAGAATTTAAATGAGTGGAAAAATATCTCTATCTGTGAGCAATTACTCTTAATAACCATATGGCAATTATGTGTGTCCCCAAGGGGAGAGTCTTTATTTTGTCATTAATTATAATTTTATGTGATTTGCATCATCACACCAGGAAGATTATACTAGCTTGCCTGGCAACCCAGGATATAGGTCAAATCCTCATGGCAGTGTTAGAAGAATGCAGCTTTATACTCTGTTGTGAACACCACATACACTCCCACAATGCAGTTCCTCCTGGTTAAATACAGATGTAAGACTAAGGCTTGTAATCAAGGAATCAAGGACTAACCATTGATTATATTCTGCTTCACAGCTTGTGAAAGGCGTTGTTGTGGATCATTAGACATAGCCCCTTACAGGAGTGTAGGATTATTTATCTGTCACCAGTTGCTTTACTCTCCTTGCTACCAGTCTTGCAGCTATCACACAGAAATGGTTGTTACAATGCAGAAGGATATGAATGTTATCAATTTACCTTGTTACCAAGCAGAGACAACCACATTGATTTCCTGAAGTCCAGGAACAGGTTAATGATTGTTGGTTGTTGTGTGGGTTTGGGTTTTTTTACCACCTGGAAACCAACATAGTAACAGGCTAATAAACCTGATGGCTTTCTGTTATAGGGAAAGAAGGACCATGTTTTTTCCTGTGTTTTGGCTGCATAGATGAGAGAACATTGGCAAGAGAGCTTGTAACACAGGAAATAGTCTTTTTTTTTTTTTTAACTCCTTTTTTTTTTT
>VZRZ01004813.1:1300955-1372646 GCA_013398175.1 Climacteris rufus
TTTTTTAACTCCTTTTTTTTTTTTAACTCCTCCTTTTTACTCCTAAGGCTGAAAATTATGTAAATGACATAGACTGGCCAAATTCAGAAGCTACAGCATACTACCTTCCAGTTGACAATTCCTGGGGCACTTAGCATTTTCCCAAGGTATCCAAGTACATACTTTCCTATGAAGCTTATACTCCACTGCAGAGTAATAAAGCAGAATAAGGAAGCTAAGCAGCTGCGTCCTAAGGACATGCTTTAAATTTTATGTCGGTTTAATTTCTGTCACTGACTTACAGCAAGTAACTATGTTGCAGTTTCCTTTACTGTGAAATCGGTTTAATTCAGATATAAAGTAGATGCATCTTGACACTATGTGATTATATAAAGGATAATAGTAATGCCCTCTGCTTGCCTTCCTGGACTGCTTTGTGACTAAGTCAATCTGTGTTTGTAAGGTGCTTTCCCTATATCAAGCAAAAAGCCATAAAAAAATGCAGAATACTATTCTCCAAGCAGGAAGAAGTCAAATTCTGAGCCAGTTTTTCCAGTCACTTATTAGACATGCTGAAGAATTAGCAACAAATATATGTATGAGTATAAAATATATTTAGAAGTGGATTAGTTTTGAAAGTGTTACCAGTTCAGTAGGGTACAGGTGATGACATTTCACAGCAGAGAATGAGTTGTGAAGTGAGTCTGGGGATTCTGCAAACTGTTTAAACCAAAATTAATAATAACTGTTTTATCTACTGCTTGTTTTCCCTAGAGGAAGAAAATAAACATAGTATTTGGCCTGTCATCCCCATAGTATCTGCAGAAGAACAGAAAGGAAAATCGTGTTTCTTCTGTAAACTGTTTAATTTCTTAGTGGTATATTCTGACTAGCTAAGGAATGAAGGTTATTATAAGCACCTCCATTTAACATGCTGCCAAGTACCCAATTAGATATTTAGTGGTCTTCTTGACACTGATGATGTTGAACTTTGTACCAGATGTAAAGGATAGCTAAGGTACAGCTTTTTCAATAACATTAGAATGATTAAAGACTTTGGCTGTTGTGATGATGATGCAATGTGAACATTTTTTTCCTTTATTTTCCAGGTCTTATAACAGATTACCGGGTAAGTACCATGCAAATGTCATAATCAATACTATTACTTGTATCTGCTGGCATTTTTAGGACTTTTATTTTCCATTACTATCATAAACCTCCAACTTTTATGTTTCTTTCCAACAAGGATACAGCTTGCTAAATTTTTAACATTCCTTGAACAGAAATTTGGTTTTTTGTCTTTTGAAAAAAAGAATAAAATTGTTTAAAGACAGAAATTGACTTGCATGTGCAATATCTCCAGATTTAGCCAGTAGAAATTTCTTAAAGTTGTGAGTTTTTTTTTTCTTTTCTTTAACATAGTGAATAACACAATTAAAAAAAAAAATTAAAAGCATCTCTATTTTAATCTTTTACCATGGAAACACTGTTGTTTTGAAATGGAAAACAGGCCTGTCATTGTAGACACTAGCCCCACAAGTCTAAACAAGCCAGCGTACATGAGTTTCTAACATAGTTATTTTTTTCTAAAGCCTCTGAACAGGATTTAGGATGCACAAAGAAAATTTGATTTGCCTTGTGACCCTTCCATTCTGACAGCAACCTCCTTTGTAAATTTTAATTTGAAAATTTTGAGCATTAAACACTTACACCAGGACATTAACCAGGAATAGATATTTCTACTATGATGACCTACCTCTAGCAACTGCTCCTGTGGCAATGTGGCTTGCTTGAAAACTATCTCAGAACATAGCTTCTGCTGTGTCACTGCCACGGTGGCTTCTGACACGGGCTCTTCTCTCTGGTTGCAGCACTGGCAAATCCCCCTGGGCCGGAGGTTCCGCTCCCTGAAGCTCTGGTTCGTGCTGAGGCTCTACGGGGTCATGGGGCTGCAGGAGTACATCCGCAAGGTGACTGGGAATTGTCTTCTTGGGCACCCTGTGGTGGGACGGCAGGGCAAAGTCAGCTGCTGCCTGCCTACTTTCCATGACTGCTCTACACATCAGAAAGGACAGGAAACAGTTTTAGGCAGCTCAGGTCAACAGGGGTCCTGCTCATTTGCCCCATGTAAGGTCACAATTTCATATCATGGCAGGATCAAAGCTGTCATCTGTTGTGTGTACATCTTTAGGGAAGACAAGTCTAGGAATTTGGCATTTCTACAGTATGGTACCATAGTTCCCTCTCAAATTAAGCCAGAGCACATCCATGGTTTTATTGTGGAAACACATGTATATTCATTACTTTTTTATTTTATTAATGTGTGTGCATTGATAGAATGTTTAGATTATGATTAAGGGTTACAGTGACTTATTTGACATGTCTACCTCTGCTGCTGCTTTGTTTCCTGTTTAAATTTTTTTTTTTTTAAGAATGTGTACAATTTACAGTCTGTTAATATTGTTATAAGTACTAAGATTATTCTTGATGTAAAAAGGAGGGTTTTTTAATCACTAGAAAACATATCTGGCACCAGTTTAAGTTATATATACTTCTTCTGTAGCAGTAAAGTCAAATTCAAATATACCTTTCATCTTTATGAAGTTAAGGGAAACCTCTAGTGAGGGGAGATCCATGACTTGGCTCTGAATATTTACAAAAATATCCATTAGCTAAGGGCCTGGTCTAGTATATCAAACTCCCTTCAAACACACATTCCTTTCTATTGTGGTACTAAACATAAGAATTCCTAAGAAAGACTTTTCCCACTCTTATAAAATCACTGTAGAAAGAAGTATCTTTTGATTTGGAAAGGTTCTGGGATGGAGGGTGCCCTCTTTGCTTCTTATTTTAATCATGCTATAATTTTCAACTGACTCTACAAATATAAAAAACAGATTTTTCTCCTTAATGAGGCTTTCAGAAATAAATTTTGGCAGCTGCGGTAATCCTGATGTTCTCTATCAATCATCCTTGTATCAATTTGATACATATCCTTCTGATGAAAAATTGATATGAGGTTTGTTATCACTTTATTAGTATTACCATTACCATTCATAGTGGGATTAGATTTTTTGTGACTGCAATTATTTCTGTATGATGCTGGTTTTAAGTAGGGCTAAATCTCTTAGTGGGAAAATAGAGGGTTGGAATTCTCATATCAATTGCATGGCCTTTTGTCAGGCTGCTTTCCACAGGTTGGTATTTACATTCAAGAAATTCCCTCTTTCCCTGTCTCCCAGATATTTCCCTGGCTGTCCAGCCAAAAGCTGCTTGTCTTTATATAATCACAGCTGAAAACCAAGTTTTGGTATTTTCTATGACAGTACAGTTCAGGAAGCCTTAGGAAATTAATCTTTTCTTAAAGATACTGACTCCAAAGCAAAACCTCAATATGTTTCCTTATTTGTATAAGTAATTCAGACAGCTAAGATTTTCAGTGTGAACTGAGTGTGTTTTGCTTATATTTAATTAAGGACTAAATTGTTCTCCAGTATGCATATAAAAATAAGTTATAAAAGAGCAAGAGGGATAATTAAGTGCAGAATTTGTCTCACTGTAACCATCTTCAAACTGGAACAATTAAGTTAATTTCTCCTCACCCACCCTACCCATCCCCAGTGAATGCTGGCTTGAATCAATTGATTCCAGAGCATCTTAAAAAAAATTAAATTTCTATCTCCAGCAAGCCTCTGTTGAAGTTAAATTTCAAGAAATAATTGCATTTCATTTGCTCCCTGCTCTAGCAGAATTTGATACCTCTTGTGAGTTTTCAGCTATGTTGGTAAAAATATATCAGTAGCTGCAAAATAAAAATTAGAAATGTGTTTCATATCTTGCACATTTCCCTCCTTTCTCAGGAATTATCCTGAGCTCCAGGTACATTGTGATGACTTTTCTTTTGATAGAGTAGTAGTGAAGCAGGTAAGCCAGCCTGACATTGGTTGACATTTTCAAACCTACAGAAAAGTTTCCAAATGAAAAGTAATTTGGAATTTAACTTTACCTGTTAACTGAAGTTTAACATTGCTCATCCCTGTGCCTGGCCTTGAAAAGCTGCTTTCTTTTCAATATGTTGTAGCATCTTGCAAGTAACAGCTTTTATATTCCCATTGCTTGCCAAGGTGGTACCTGGCTGGTACTGTCTCTTGTATACTTGGGTTTTTAGCTGGGCTTTAAGGGAAGCCTTGTAGGTGTTAGAATTATTTCTGAAGCTGCATTTGATGATGTGAAGATGCATTTGAGTGAGTGATGGAGTGGACATAGGTAGAATGGGAAGGGACCTAGGAACAGTGGCAGAGGCAGGCTCTCCTTCCAGTGGAGAGCAGAGTGGCTGGAGCTGTCGAAGTGGAAAGACTCTCTGTTACCTCTCTGTTGTGTTATTAAGGAGTTGCCCCAGGGAAAGGGTAACAAAGTCAGGCAGAAGAGTAGAGGTTTGAAACAGCTGTTAAGGCTGGAATCTGGGGAAGAAGATGCCTATGTTTGCTCCTAAGTCATGGAAAACTGTAGGAAGATCTGTGCAGTGTTTATAGATTTCTAGTCAGCCTTTTTTTTTTTTTTTTTTGTGCAGCCTGGTGTTACTTGCGAAGTGATTTGAGATTTTCAGCAGTGATGAGCTTCTTACATGACATAGAAGGAAAAAACACTGTATATCCTTAAGACGCCACCCTATTTGTTGTGTGTTAGCAAGTTTCTATGTGGAAGACCAAAGACATCTGCAACTCTGTCTTCACAAACTTTTTTTCCTTGATGTAAACTGCCACAATTTTTTTTCTTCCCCTCTTTTATTAGCATCTTTTAAGGAAGAGATATTTGTTATGTTTGCAGCCTTAAGGTCTACATCAAAATGACTGGATAACCACTGCAATTTGGCATTTGCTTGACGATGGCATTTAGGAACTAAAATATTCCTGGGAGATGAGAATATGTGACTTGGGTTTAGATGAAGTAACTTTTTTTGTCTGCCAAACATTCCAGTTCTGCACTCTTTTCACACACAGCATGTCATATTAACCTATTGCAAAGTATAGGTTTTAAAGCAGTGGTAAAGGGGAGGACAGTCATCTTTGAAGGATGTGGGGAGAGACAAATACAAATTTTGGAGGTAAGGCCCAAAGCCACAGAGGAGATGTACAAAGAGGAGAAGCCCAACAACAACAACAGTCTTCCGGAGCGATTCCAGCCACTCAGAGCCAGTATAAATGTGAAACCCAAACCTGCCATTTGTAAATGGCCCATTTGCGAACTGCTTGACCATCTATTACTCCTTTGTTGGTTTAAGTCCTCTCAAAGAGTTCAGAAGTAATTTGAGAAATTAAGGAGTTAGTGTGTTTTTGTATGCAATCCCTATAACATCCTGACTCAGCTGAATCCTCCTTAGGACCAGAAGTAAGCAGTGTACTGAGGTTAATGAATACCATTAAAAATTAACAGCGGAGTCCAAGAAACTGGAACTGTGAAGAACAGCAATGCTAGAGAGAGCATTTAAAATGGGGAGTGGCACAGTCCAAGCGGCTGTTAAGAAGACTCTTTTGACAGCATTTTCCTTCAGAGTGTAGTGAGATGAGGGCTAAGTCAGGCAAAGTGGTGTAATCTATAGGAGAAAAAGTACGAAGTGATCAAGAGCAGGTCAGTATGCTTATTTGCACATACACAGTAGTGTACTCTGGTGCCTCCGAGAAGCTCCCTGCAATCAATATTGTCTATATGCAATAGCCAGTCTATGCCAAAAATTATCTGAAACATCTAAAAATTACATTTAAAAGTTCTTCAGCTTTTATATATTTAGAATTGCAAATAATTTGACAAAACCAGATATGTATTTTTAGATAATCTATACAGATTTTTTAAATAGGGACCACATCTTAGTGCCTTGCAAGTCTACTGCTTCTGTTACTGATTATGTAAGATATTTGTTTCCCTTTATCCAGAATAACTAAATGAATTAGATCTCTTTCTTGTTTCTTTTCTCACTGCAGAAGAACAATGGTTATTTACCTGAGATAATAGTGACACATAAAAACTCCTTACAAGCCTCTTTTCTTCAATCAGTTCAATTTCAGTGCAAAGACTGGGACTGTTATTCTCTTCCTATATGCCAGGACATTTCAGGACACTAAGGCAGTCCACGTGACTCCACTTTGAGAACCCTCATGACGAAGGGATTGCTCACAGTTTGTGAGTTGGTTTGTGTATGTCCACTTTTTTGTTAAATCATATAACAGCTCTAGATAAAATAATTTTTAAAGATTAAATAATATTTGAACACCAAATCTAAGTTAGTGGTGCTAGGGACATGACACAGATGTCAAAATCGAAAGCACTTGGAGGGTTAAGATATCCATAGGTCAGGCTCGGTATGTACACATTCAGCAGAAAACTGAGAACAGCCTGTCAGATTTTTACCTCTCCTTCTTTCCTATCCTTAGTTTCAGTGCCTGCAGTTCTCCAAACAGGACTTTATTTTCACAGTGTACCTACCTGTCTTGAAAAGCTGAAGCACTAAAGCCACATGTGAGCTCCTGTGAGTTGTTTCCATGCTGACATTCAGAGTGTAGGTACAGCTTTTGGACTCACAGAGGCACGTGTGATACCTAGAAGCCCTTCAGTTTTACAGAGTTTGAACTTCCAGACTTAATAATGTTTAACTTTACTATTGCAGCAATATTTGTAAGAGCAATTCAGAATAATAGCTTATGGTTCAAAGGTGCAGGGCCTTGAGTAACTGCATTTCAGCAAAGCTATACACGTGACATTCCAGTTAAATCATCACTTTCTCTCCTTCCAGTTCTGTAAAATCTAAAACACTTGGTGCCCCCCAGTGTCTTTACCAATTATTGCTATTTGTTAAGACTTGCTGTGGATAAAAGTACTTGCATCCAGACATGAATGCAAAATACTCCTAGAGTCTTGGTTTGTGACTTGCTGAACATTTTCTATTTTTCCTTGCTTTTATTTCTTTAAAATTCCTGAAAAATCATTTAGTGCAAGAAGTGGACATAAATACCTGCCATAAAATGTACAGCACGGGTCCAGAGTTTTCTTGTACAAACATCTCTCCATAACATAAATGTTTGTTTTAGTCAATTCTTACCCAGATAAAATTTGATGAAATTCAGTTTGTGATTGCAGTCAGCTGGACAGTTGTGAAACTCTCATCAAACATGATTTGTTTCATGGCTTTGATTTTACATGCAGTGTGGAATTTTGCAGAGCTGTGTAAAAGACATATTTGCTTAAAGCAAGAGAACATGAGGATAGGAGGACACTGTAAAAGACCATTACCACACCTGTGCATATTTCACATATCATTTTCATGCACTTATGCATACAAGTATCTGTATGTATGCAGATGCCTCTGGTCAGATTCCATAGCTGTAAATTCATGCTCTTCATATTAGCAGAACATTCAAATGCCTTGGAAAGGGTTGGACATTTTACTGGTCTCATTCCTGACTCAAAGAGCTGTCAGGCTAATTTTAGAGGGAGATGATAAATGGATGTAACGAACAGCAGAGTGGAAGTGGTAAAAACAGGAAGATTGTCTGGTTGCGCAGGGTACCAGTAAGCCCAATATAAAGGTTTTGAAACAATGTTCTGATTCAGTATAAACTACGTTTTTCTATTTTAAGAAACAAAACAAACATCAGAAAGCTATGATTAAGATTGCAAAATGTGTTGGGGTTTTTTTCTTTTTCTTTTTTTTTTTTTTTCTTTTTTCTGTAATTTCCGTTTTGTCTTGTTCTTGTCCTTTTGGAAGAAGTTCCTGTGAGATGAAACATTCCACATTTAACCTTGACCCAAAGTGATAGGTTTCATTTTTGTTTAGTAGCTGTCCTGGAGCTTACAAAAAGTCAAAGTGCAAAAGCATGGGCTTAGTTGTTTATTTTTGTAAAATTATTTCCAATTCCATATGTATATATAAAAGCTGAAGAACTTTTAAATGTAATTTTTAGATGTTTCAGATAATTTTTGGCATAGACTGGCTATTGCATATAGACATACTCTAATTCAAATAGCTGGTTGCTGTTGTAGTCTTATGTTTTTGGTTGGTTGGCTGGTTGGTTGGTTAGTTGTTTTTTTGTTTTTTTTTTTTAGGATAGTGAACACTAAGCTAATGATATAGCCAGTAGGAATGGGACTGCATAAGGTACTGCAGGTATCTGATGAGGATATGCGTTCTTTTTTTGCAAGTATTTTAAATTCATTTTCTGTTTGGAAGAAAGCTAAGCAAAACATGATATAAGTATGCAAGTATCAGTAACTGATGCTAAGATTTCACAGCTGGCTGTTGGTATGCCTGTCGGTATTATTCCTATTTATTTGATTTTTGGTTTCTGCTTCAAAATAATTGCTCTGGCTTGGTGCCCAGTGTCATTCTTTTTTCCCCAGTAACTTCTTAACAGGTTTGCTGAGATTTGCTATCCATTTTCCTGATTATACTGCCATCAACTTTCTTTTCAACTGAACCTGAGCACGCAGGTCAGAATAGTGAGGAAGTTCTCCCTTTCTTCAGAAATATTCTCATATTAAGTGAACTATTCTAGAAAGTTTATCTTTTCTGCTTAGATTGCACTGAAATTGTGACAGTATTTTCTCTGTATATCTGTGCATTTCCCTCTTTCCCTCTAATGACTCTTGGACTCTTTAGCCATTCCCAGCCAAAAGTGACAGTGGTAGAAAAGCTAAAGGAGAATCATTAACATTATTTACTCTTAATATGGTATCATATGAACGTGTGCAGAACTGTCTCATTAAGAAATAGACCAGTACTGCCTAAGACAGACTGAGATACTGATACAGCAATGGCTCAGTGTGGTCTGTGGAAGTTATGAATGGGATAGAAGTTAACACAGGTGGCAATATGTGAATATCATCACATATCAGAAGAAGGAACAGAGAAAAAGAATGGAAAATATTTTAGCACACCTCTTCTCTTAGTGAATCAAATGTATACAATATAGATACTGTCTTTCTCTTCTCAGCATGTCAGGCTGTCGCATCAATTTGAACACTTAGTCCTTCAGGATGAAAGGTTTGAGATCTGTGCTGAGGTTGTCTTGGGACTGGTCTGTTTTCGGCTGAAGGTAAGGCAGCTAAGATCTCTTATTTCTTCTGTCATGTTTTATAGCAACACAATAACCTGCAATTGAATATAGTCTCTGCAGTTAATATACTTGATTATTTTTTAAGGAAAGTAAAGGGAGTTTGTGTAGAACAAAGCAGATTAAAGAAAAAAGCTTATGACATTTTTCGTAAAACTTAATCAAAAGCTTAAGAGAAGTTCAAGCATATTAGAGTATGAAAATACATGGTCAAAAGAAACATGTAACCAGTCATACAAAATGACTGTTATGTTCTACACTTGATGAGCTGTTATAAAGATGATTGTTTTAGTGTATTACCCTAGACTTCTGTATCTGATGAGTGTGTTTCTTGTCAAGTTAATTTCTTATGTTGTTGCCCATTTTTCACTGTAAAATAGCTAGTTTTCTCTGTTAGACAGTCTCAAGGACGATTTCTGTAAACATAGCTATGTTGTTGTAAAAATTATCTTTTTACATTCCTTTCCCATGGACACAGATCCCTTTGACGGACACTTCTTGTAACCAATATAGTTAGAGACGGAAGTGTTAACTTTCTCCAATGATCTGTGATTTCTAAAAGTGTATATAAGAATTAAACGAAAGGGGTTTCCCCCTTTTTCCGCCCTTACTCTAAACACGAACTTTCGGACTCCAGCTCTCATTATTTCTGCGTCTCGACTGATTACCGGGATAAGCCGAAATAACAGGCATCGCGGTAATATTATGTGTATATATTTAATATTCGATTTTATTTAAAAATTACTGTAATATATGAAAATTAGAGTACTAAACACTTTTTTATTGTTTTCTTTAAAGAATGCTTTATTATCTATAACATTCTGTGGTCAGACTGGGAAAATTGAAGCAAGATATATATAAGAACAGGCTACATAGCAGGCCAGCTTCCCAACTGCCCTTGGCCCTGGTTTGCTTTTTATTGCTGAACATGATCCTTTTGCCCTGTTTGGCCTTTTATTCCCCAAAATCTCTCAAAGTGCCAAGTTCACTGATGTGGAGACCTTGCCCAACAGAAAACTCAGTCTGCACTTGGAGCATAAAAGCTGCAGTAGTTAGGAGGGCTCATTTGTTTAATCAGACATTAAAAGGTGATCGGTGTCTTATTTTAGGTAATGAACTCATTTTTTAGAGGAGCTTGCAGTTAAAGCCTCTGTAAAGCACTGGATTGTGACACTGAATCTGACCAAGCAACAATAATAACAACTGAACTAGTGTTTTCTAGTTAACATGATATCTAAATGAGCTTTTAGCTTTTCTGAAGGCTTGCAAGCACATCTTGGTTCTTTCTGGGTAGTGTGGTACTACTACTTTTTACAAGTTCTTTCTCCAGTCATTCAGTTGACTCAGTTACCTGAGTTTGATGCAAGTGGCTGAAGAAGCTAACAAATCTTTAACAATAAGGTAATGGTGAATTCATCTGAACACGAAAATGGTTTTGTGTGAATTTGTATTGTTTAAAATAAAAGAAAAAAGAATCTGTTCCTAAGGGATCAGACAGATTATAGAATTCAGAGTTTTTTTCAGTAAGTGGAAACATGAATATAATCTCTTTCTTAACAAGAACTTTAAAAAGATTTGAGAGAAAGGTTCTGTGGCTTTTATTGCTCAATAACAAAATGCTGGTTGCAGTTTGCTCTCTCACATGGAACAAGCAAACACGAGTTTTGCAGATCCAGAGACAGCTGTTAGGCAGTGCTCTACATTTACTTTAAAGGAACAGTTCTGGTGAAATAGAGCACAGCAACACAGGAATTGTCACTTTTGATCAGACCAGTAGCTCCTCTACATCTGTTCTCCTGTCCCTGATGATCCAGAGGAAGAAGTCACATCTACAGGGAAAGACAATTTTACAATAGGAGGTAAATATTGGACCTCTAGCTATGAAACCTTTGGACAAGTGGTAGAATAAAGGCCTGATTCTGTTGAAGACCAGTGTTGAAAGAGCAGTGTTTTCATTGCTTGCCTACCTGGTCCAAAAAAAGAAAAAAAAACCCAACAAAAAACCAAACAAACAAGCTTTCAAATGAACAGTTTTTTATAGCTATTTTTGCAGCTTTTTCTGATTTTTATATCACTCCTTCAAAAATCTTTCTTTGATTTTTATAACTCATATTAAAATACATCTTAGAAGCAGAATATTTGTAACTAGTATGTAGTTACAATAGGACTAAGGGTTAGGGGACTTGAGCTATATAACTGCACAGCTGTAAAAATATGAAATACTTTATTTCCTTCCTTTCTTCCTTTGTTCTTGAGAAACCTTTTTTTTTTTTTTTGCTTAGCTGTAACTTTTATTTTTTTTCCTTTCACACTGTTGAGCAAATGGACTAATTACCTGTGACTTTCATATTATAATTATTTCATCAAATGTATCATGCCAAAGGGTTAGTTTTAGGTCTCCTTGTCATGACTGCAGATGAATCCAAGTCAAGCTAGTAATTTCTCCAAGGGGGTGAGAATGCTGTCTTCTTGAAGCTCACAGACTCAATCAAAGCTGGCTTCTCAAAGCTCTGGGAGAGGATTAGTCACTACTAACTTCAATTTGATGTGACACCCAAGTGTCACAGCAGCCCTAAGGTGGAGCTGTGAGAGTAGAACAGAAGACATATATAGAAATCTTTCTCCTTCCTCCCCTCATCCTGCCAACTTAACATCATATAACTGCTTGTATTGCCTGAAAGTCAGTGCTGTGCATTTGATATTAAAGGCAAGGATTGTCATTTTAATAATGTATTACCTCTGATAAGAAAGCAGGACATCATTGCCACCAGTGACCTGTAGTAGGTGGGGACTTGCAAAACAACAAAGTTGGTCCATTTTCTTAGTTAGGAGCATTTCAGTTGCATAAATATCTCCTAGAAGAGTACACCTAAGCCATGAATTTCAGGATGTCATACAAAATTTTTAACAACCTGTGCTATGTCAGAACAAGGTTTTGGCTTGGGTTCAATTCTAACTCTTAATATGATCCAAAACTGTGAGAGTGATACGTTTATCCTTGTTGAAAATGGGAAACTGTCTGCCTTATGCTTTGGTTGTATATGGGAAAGGCTAAGCAGGAAAGTCACAAGTGCCCAGATTTGAGCTGGATGTTTTCAAGGAGACCTGTGCTGCCACAGTAACACAAGTACTGCTGAACATACAGATTTGTCTGTTTGTGACTCTTTTACCACAGCCAGTGCTCAGTAGGGGCACACTGCGGTAGAAGTGCAGATGCTCCCAGAATCTCCTGCAATTCCATCTTACTCCAGTGTAATAGAAAGAGTAAAGGTTGTACAATAGCTAAGATACTTCCTCTGTAGGATTCTGTGGTGGATAATTCCTATAGAACTTGAGGCAAATAATTTTTTAGGGTTTCCACTGGTAGTATAACACTTACTTATGCTAGGGATACATTACCTTGAAAAATTCTTAATTAAGGGTAAGATTTCTATCTTCATATTCAAAAGATTCTCTCACAGCAGCCATGCTTCAGTGAAGACTGGAAGGTTTGCTTTACAAAAGTTAGTATAGTTCATTACAAAACTTCCTCCCAAGTTTGTTTGATTAGATCCAAGAAGAGTGTAACAACATGGGTACAATAATAAATGCTTTTACACAGCTCACGACCTTAAGTCACAGAAAAGCAGTCAGCTATCACAAATGCCCCAGTGTGAACATTGCTCCTAAACCCAAGGTAATTCATAAAACTCTTTGTGACTCAAAAGGTATCTCTTACTTCATCATCTTTTTGTGACCCTTTGATGGGAAAGCACTGAGAGATGAGAAAATGGCTGCTTGTTACTGGTGCTGCTTGGGCTTGGCTGCTTGGTGGGATTTAAGTATGCCAGACTTGTTTCTGAAATTCATTGCCATCTCCATTGAATTACAATGATTTCAGGGCTCAAATGAACTAAACGAGGCACTTCTTAAAAGCATAAATGATGCCAAGAAGATCCATCTGGTCCCATGCCACCTGCGAGAGAAATTTGTGCTACGTTTTGCTATTTGCTCCCGCACAGTGGAATCCACCCACATCAAGTTTGCCTGGCAGCACATCTCACAGCTGGCAACTGATCTTCTGAAAGCATGGGAGCAAAACCACCAGCAGCAGTAACAGCAGTGAAGTATAACTGAAGATGAGGTAATTAACTGGCTTTCTCTGTGTTGTCAAGTTTTATTTTAGGGGCAGGTGGGAAAGTCAAACTATGAAGGAAAAAAATACAAAACCTGTTGTTATATATCCCAGCTGCAGTAGCAAAATCCTTGCCAGCAAATTGTGTTGTAACCTTAGTCATTCCTTCTCTGTACTGTAGTTTCCAGGATGCACATAGCCAAGGAGGCTCGAGCTGTCATTTCATACCAGTTTGTAGTCAAGAGCATTTATTCAACCAGGCAGTGGAAATGCAAGGGTTGTTGCTCCCTCCATCATCCCCATTCACCTCTAGCAGACCCACTCCTTTCTTCACAGATGAAACTGAGAGGTGTTATAACCAATTAATGTAACATTACTATTCAAAAAGAATCCAAGTTGGGGAAGTTCAGTAACCTGTTTGGGTCCTAACTCAGTTAATATGTTATGTTAATATCTAAAAAGGCACACACAAATGTAATTGCCAGGATTTAGGGCACTGTCATATCAGGGCACACTAGCTGCAGTAATTTTGGAAATGAACAAAGGACAAAGGACTTCAAGACTTCCTTCATTGCACAGCCAGATTGAGAGGAGCGAGCACTAACTGATCACTAACCATCCTTCTGGTGGGTTCTCTACTTTCCCCTAAAGGGTTTGCTTCTAAAACAGCCATTTTGTCAAATACCAGCAAATAGGTTATGCTGGCTACTGGTTTCCAGATTGATCATTCATAATGAGGCCTCTTAAAAGCTCCTCCTGAAGAGTTTCATCAAAAGCCGTGTGCTACCTGGTATTCTATATTTTAACCAAATTATTATAAACAGTGATTACTTGAAAATAGTCTGTTCCGTGAAATTGAGTTGTTATTTCTTTTTATGCTGTCATTCTGATTACTTCATTGTGTAAAAAATCTTTGACAAAATGTGCTAAGAAATGTGATGTCAAAAATATTACTCTTAGTTTCTCAAATTAGCTAACAAATGAGTAAACAAATGACAATAAAAACAGAAATTAAGGGAATTAACCCCCGAAATCTGCTGTGATGCCCCCATAAGTGGTTTTCTTCCATTAACAGTGATGAACAGAATATGAAAATATTGGAAAACAATTTTAAGATAAAGTCAAATCACATGTACTTGACACAAACTTGACACAAACTATGTCATCTTGTCGAAGGCGGGCACAGTAAAGAGCTAAAATGAAAGTCAGAGGTGAAATGAAAGTCAGAACAGTATCAAGTCAAGAAGTACTTTTGCCATTTTTAGAACATAAATTCCAGATAGTTATTTGTGTAAATAAGAACAACATAAATAGCTGCTCCAAGAAAAAAAATAATACATGGTATTAATTTCTACATTTGCATTTCAATTTTCCTTTTACTGCTCATATAAACTTCTAAAGCAGTTTGAGCAACTTGCGCAATTATTCAGCTTTCTTCCTCTATCCCTTGCAAGTACACTTCCTACACTGGGGAAATTGCAAGTAGACCATGGAACATGGGTGGGGACAGTTAATTTGGCACATGGTCTGCTCCTACCAGACGGGAATAACAAAGTTGAATATGGACGAGGTGCATTTATCTGGTGATTCCTAATCTCTCACTTCTGCCGTGCAAACTGGCAAGGATTACCATTTCCTTAAGCAACTGATTTCTCAGGTAACAGGGATGACAAATGAATTTGGCAAAACCCAGTAATATTTGAGGAGATGACTGAGCCATTCCACAAGACACTACTGTCAGCTACAGCATCAGAAATTTTGATAACATCATTCTCTTCAGCAGAACCAAGATGAACTTTTCGTTACTAGCACAGTGCAAATGACTGGAAGACAGAAGAGGGTGGAACATGTGGGCAGTTGTTTCCTTTCTCTGTTATTATTCTTTTTTAAACAATATTATTCACTTCTCATGATCTGGAAAAACCGTGTTCATCCATAGCACATTTTGTCCACACTGATACAAGTTTACAGCTTTTACATTATGAAAACACTAGAATCTTGGAGCCAGAGAAGACTTACACCTCCTCTGTGAGACAGATCAGTATTTTCTTTGTGAAATATATAACCAGGTCTGTCCAGAAAAAAACAAAAACAGAAACAAAACAAAACAAACAAAAACAAAAAACAAACAAAGAAACCAACAAAGAGCAATCAGATTTGGATCAAAGCTATCAGAGTAAATCCAGGATAATTCCACTGAAATGAAATTGAGTTGCTTTGTGCTTAGATGACTGTAATTGAAATTAAAAATCTGACTAGTAAGTATTGGAAAAGAAAGGCATAAGATAGGCACCACTAAACTGAACATAAGAAGATTCTGGTTGAAATCTGCTCCATGGAAACCAGAGCAGAGATGAATGATGAACACCTGTGTGAGTCTCAAACTGGTAAGACTGGGATGCAGGCAGGATGCACATCCAAACCCAGGAGAGGCGAAATGTCCCCAACAGCCCAGAATTAGACATAGATCCCTTTAGAGATTTGTGGGAAAATATTGCCATAACTGACATTCAATTAAACATTTTTCAGTATCTAGATATTGGTTTTAGAAGCGGCTATTGTCCAGATGTCAAAATTCCTGTTGGCAAAGAATTTAAGATAAAGGCTAATTTAAAATATAAATGGAGTAAAAGTTAATTTTTGTTCTGTTTTTTAATGAAGTGACATAAGTCTTCTAATAAACAGCAGTGACAAGACCCATGGAATTACATTTCCCTGTGGATAGCCCAATACAGAAGCCTGAAGTTCACAGTTCTCATTTTTCTGAAATTCTGGGATGATTTGAATATGTAACTACTGAAGGCCTTCATAGTATTCTGTCTCTCATACGCTCTTTTCCCCACTTGGTAATTCCTTCTTAGACTATTAACGTTATGTCATCTGTACAGGAAATCTGGGCTATGTAATCATCTCAAGAACAAGTGTTGAAAAGTAACATTTTGAAAGAAGAACATAACTGCTCTTTCTGTTCTGTAGCTTTGCAACATATCTGTAAGTGAGAAATACTGTATTTACGAATAGTTAGTGTGTTAACCGGGATTTATTGTGCCTTGTGTGCAACAGCTAACACAGTCTGTGCTGATGAATACTGTTTGGTATTGAAAATAATTACAAAACCCCAGAATTGTATTTTAGTAGAATATCCACATCTCAAGGGAGACTGCGGCTATTAGAGAAGGAGGGAAAATCCCTGACTTTTCAGTAACCACAATTTATTTTTTGTAAACTACCACAATGCTAGTACAGTACTTACATTCTTATAGACAGATCATAAATGTATTTTATTACTGGTGGTAATATATTGAAAAGATGTATTTATGAAAATATTGGTAATATACTCTGAAATGCATTATAATTATTAAATTTCTAATTTGCTCTTGCCTCTATATGTAAGATTCTGCTCATGGCTGTTGTTTTGTTGCTGTTGTTGTTGTTGTTGTCTCCTGTTATGAATAACACATAGAAGTTGCCTTACAACAGCAGCCTAAACCTTGAAATGTATAAACTTGAATTGCTCAAAGACAGAAGCAAACGAGAAATGAAACAGAATCCTGAAGACCAGTGTGGTTGGTGGGGGCAGGTTAAAAACCCTCAATGTACAGTGCCTACATAGAGTATGTAGAGTTTGTATGACCTAAGTGGAAAAATAATCAGAAGTTTAATGCTCTAATTATCATTTGTGAGCTGTCGACTTCCTTTAAATTCTGTATCCAAAACCTACTGAACAGAATATATGTTTTAATTGGCAACATTAATAAATGGAAACAAAACTTGGACTGTTGTCTGTGTTTGCTCTTAACTAAGCTTTTGCCATTTTATTCATGCCAGATGCACTGTAAGAGGTCCAATTCCCCACTCATATGAAGTCAGTGTCTTGATTTTCACCACTGATCACTTTTTCTCAGGGTGTCCTTCAAACAATTACTTTGCAAATGGGAGTTTGCAAACTTTCCTGCAGGAAGTTTCCACGGGCATAACCCTTCTGCCAAGTTCTTCACAGTCCTGCAGCTGGATTTGCCACTGGAGCCAGCTGCCCAGCTTTGGCTTTGGTTTGCAGCTCCAGTGCCATCAGGTAGGACAGGGAAGGGGCCCATGTCACTAGCCCTGCCTGGCTGCAGCTGTGTCCCCAAGGGGACCTTGCAGCTTCAGGCTCCTTCACTCCCTGTCTTTGTGCAACCCCAGGGAAATTGGGCAAGCATGCCTTGGGAAAAATCTGATGGCAGCAGTGTCACAAACTATACAAATGTTAGCCCAACTGGGTCTGAGATGACAGCTTCCAGACTAGCACAGACGGAATAATATGCTGTCTGCACTAATGGTATAACAAGCTTGATGTGTAACAAAAACCTGACAGTAACTGCAGGAAATGTTTCTCACGGGAAATTAAATGTTCACCCACACAGCAGCGTCTCTGTTAATACCAGAGGTGTAACTGCAGCTTAGTGTGCTAATTTGCATCCAGGTTGGTGTGCTAATTTGAATGTGGGTTGGTGTGATCCAGCAGGGGACTCCACTATGATGCAGTTCATGGGATACATCCACCTGGGCCACCATCTTTTGCCTGGTAAAACATCGTGTCTTTCATTTTGTCCTTGTCAGAGCTGTTCTCCCGAAAGAGCCTGTCCAGTAGCTGTTGTTTCCAAGAGTGGTATGATGTGATGCTGCCACGATGGCCCTGCAGTCTGTGCCACAGGGGCAGAGATGAAATAGGTGGCAGTGGAGGTCAAGTGCTCTGTGCCCATAAGGGCCAGGTGCCCATCACTGGCTGCCAACTCACCACCAGGGAAGCCAGGGCTTTGTGCTTGGGCCTACCTTTTATGGAACTTGCCTCCTGTGGAGCCTGTCCTGTAGGGAGGGCTGTTGCTGGGGAGAGAGCCCAGGACTCTGCTGGCCTGGCCAGCTCTGAGCCAAGCAAAGGCATCCAGAGAGCCTTGCAACTGAGAGGAGCAAACAGCAGGAAACTGGGGAATGCTGATGGGACGTGGCCGCACTGTCATTATGGGCAGCCAAAGTCGAGTTAACAAAGAGCCACAGCAATCCTGCTCCTTCAGACACGAAACTGAAGGCAGGGAACTCTGCCTCACAGAAACTGCACAGCTCCATGTTTCCATTTTCTACAGCTACGGAGCACGGCCTGGACAGGCAAGAAACGTAAGAGAACCTGTTACATTCCCCAGCCTCTCGCTTCCTGGCTTCTCGAACCTTCAGCCGAGGAACCAAGCTTTTATCAAAACGTTGTTCCGCAGCGTGTGTGCCGGGCTTGCGGGGCGCGGGAGCCGAGACAGCACACGCCTGCCAGGCCGGGAGAGGAGCGCCTGGGGCTGCCAGCGGGGCCTTCGGCGGGGCCGCGGGGGGGACCCGGGAGGAACGGGGAGCAGATGGGGAGGAACACGCCGAAGGAACGCGGGAGGGGCCCGGGAGGGAACAGAGGGAACCACACGGACGGGACGGCTGAGGGACAGGGACAGGGACAGGCATACGGACAAGCGCGCGCCCTCCCGCGCAGTGCGGCCGGGGCGGGGCCGGCCGGGCGTCCCAAGGCACGGACCCCTCGCTCATTGGATGGAGCGCGCCTCAGCCGCAGCCAATAGAGAGCGCCCGCCCTGCCGCGCGCCATCCCTCCCAGCGCCGAGGATGACGTCAACACAGCGAACCCGCCCTTCTCCCGCTCGGCCCGCCCTCCCAGTCTCTGATTGGCTGCGTCTCCCGGAGCCCTGTTATCTGATTGGCAGGCAGGGCGGGGCGGAGCCGGCGCAGGGAGGCCCGCGCGGTTCGCGGAGGCGGCGGCGGCCGGTGGGTGAGGGGAGCGCGCGGGGCAGGAGCGGGAACGCCGAGGCCGGAATGAGGGGAGGGAGGAGCGGCACCGCCTCGGGGCTCTGGTAGCCGCTTCCCGGTGCCGTGAGGGGGGATCCGCCCGCTGCCGGGCCGGCCAGGACTCTTGAGCTGAGGGGCCCTGGGGTGGCGGCGGCGAGGGTTCGGCCGTGCCTGGGCAGCTTCCCGCGTGGATGCCTGGCCTGCGGGCATGAATAGCTGGGTGTGCTCGCGTACTTTCCTGTGGTTTCCCGGCCCGCGGGCAGGCAGGCAGGCAGGCGTGCCCCGTGCTTGGTGTGCCCCCCGTGAAGGCAGTGACTCCAGCACGGGGCGTGTCGGGCACTTCCCGCGCGCTCTGCGCTGAGGCGAACACGCACCTCCGTGCCAGAAATTCACTGGTGTCCATGCTTGGATAAACCCCCGGCGTCAGGCGTGCACACGAAGTATGATGTCCTCGTCTGGGAACAGTTTTGGCGGAACGTGTGCGCGTCTGGCTGTCTCTTGGGGAGAAGCAATAAGGCCACGAGCGCAATTAATAGGGAGCAGAATAGGGGGAGAGAACATGATGCCAGATACTTAAAATGTATATAAGTAACTAAAGCGGGTGTGCTAAGAGGACACAGCCAGGCTTTTCTCGAAGGTGCCGAACAATAGGACAAGAGGCAGTGGGCAGAAACTGATGCACAGGATGTTCCACCTGGAAATGTGGAAGCACTTTACTGTGCAGGTGACCGAGCAGTGGAACAGTTTGCCCAGAGAGGCTGTGGAGTCTCTCTCACTGGAGAAACTCAAGAACCGTGTGGACACAATCCCGTGCAATGGGCTCTGGGTTGACCCTTGTTGAGCAGGGAGGCTGGATTGGATGACCCCTTGTGGTCCCTTCCAACCTGACCCACTCTGTGAAAAATCAAACTGAAATTTCAAACTGGTTACCACTGTTCACTTGTTCTGACCTTTCCCCAGTGCTGTGAAGGTGATCACTAAATCCTTAAGGAAGTGATGGGGAACTTGAGATTTTATGTTCTGAATGATGGAAATCTGTGGAAGTGTTTCATGGGAGCAAATGCCTGCTATTAAACTTTTTCTGAGTTTCTATGTCACACTACATATTTTTCATTCAACAGTTACAAAAAAGTTCGCAGTGTCAGCTGCTTAGTAGTTATTTAGAAAAAAGAAATGAAAGGCTGCAGCCTTTCATCTCCTCTTTACCAATCACTCAGCTATGGATAGATTGTGATGTGAATTTGCACTGGATTCTGTAGTCACAAGTTAGACTTCTCACAGTGCAAAAGTAATTTTGGCAGGAACTTTTCCGAGATAAAGTCTTATTTTTGTGTTTTCAGTTTGTTTGTTTTATTTGGTTTTGCTTGTAATAGCACCAGATTTGCAGGTAAAATGTATTTTGGCTTTTCTAAACAGCTCTACAAATCTGGGCTGTAGTCAAAAAAATTCAAAACAAAATGATTTATGTCCTCATCATTTATTATGTGTGTAACCACATAATCATATAAGCAATAATCTTACTGAGCTTGCTGTTGTCTAACACTGTTGCAAGACTTTTTGAAAATAATTAGAGAGGACACCCCCACATACCCTGGATTCCTTTGGTTCTGTCTCTCCAGCCTTCTATGAACATTGATCTGCACTCCTACATAGTCCATAGCTGATCCAGAAGAATACTGCAAGTTGTCTGTTGGAAGGGGTGCAGAACATAGGGTGATGATAGTTTGCAGAGAAAGAAAGTACATTGTAAATGTGAGCAAATAATCAACAAAATACTCCTCAGCCGAATGTCATCTTTACTATTTCTAAAAAAAACACCAAAGGAGTTTGAATTCTGCTTTGTAAAACTGGGAAACAAGCATTGCTTTAAACATGGAAGAGCTTTATTTCTCTAAAGTGTAAAATGGGGACATTTTAGTGTGTTCTAAGTGGAATTAAATAGTTTTGAACATTTGCTAGCAATCTGTAAGTATTTTCTTAATCTGAAATCTTGCTACATTCAGGATTATTCATTCCATTTTAATCTCCTCTCAGAGACTCTGCATAGAGTTTTATTTATTAGCTAATTGTTTCATTGTCATTACTGTCACTGTAATGAAAGGAATCTGACAGCAGTGTATCCTCTGTCCCCTGCTGCACTGTGCCATATTCTGTCAAGTAAGAGTGAAAGCACTGGTGATTTCATTTAACAAGGCCAATTTTTGCTTGGCCATCTGTTACCATTCTTTGCAGTCTACTTACCTCCCCAGAGGACCTCTAGTTAGAGGCAAACTTTCTCTTTTTTCTTTTCCCCCACTTTTTTCTTGTTCTTTTCTTTCTTTAAACAAGGAAGAAGAGAACCACACTCTAAGTGCCTTTACACCACAAAGCTGGTTGCTTTTTGAAAACAGTAAAGTGTCCAGAATGGCTGAGTAACTGGCAAGATCTACTGTGCTATTTCCCTCAGTTAAAATGATGTAGGTTTTCCCGTGTATGGGTTTAGGAAAGGGGGGAAGCAAATGGTGTGAAATGGCATTTTCTGACTGCAGGTATTTTCTGTCTGTTTCAGTGTCAGTGATGGAGGCCCCTGCCCCCAGCACGGTGCACCTGAGTGACTGGCAGAGAAGTTACTTTGCTGTCACCTCTGGCAGCTGCACACCCAGGCAGAAGGCAGATGAACACCGTGCCAAAATCCTGCGTATTCAGTATGCATGGGCAAACTCCGAGATCTCCCAGGTCTGTGCTGCCAACCTGTTTAAGAAGTACGCAGAGAAATACTCTGCAATTATTGACTCTGGCAACACAGAGACTGGCTTGAATAACTATGCAGAAAACATTTTGACTTTGGCAAAATGTCAGCAAAGTGACAGTGACAAGTGGCAATCTGCCTTGACAACAGATAATGTATTTGAATTAAAGTGTGTGCAAGAGAGGATGCAGGCTGGCAAAATTTTCCAGAGCTTTCAGATGGCACCAACAGATGCCTGTGTACGAGCTGATAAAGGGGTCAGTGCCTCCGCTGCTCCAGCCCTTCCCAAAGTCGATGTCTTCAGCGGTACCGGAGAGACTGAGCTCGGTGCTGCCTCAGCAAAATGTGCGAGTCAGGGGCCAGATCTCCTTGAGCATCCCTCATCTTCCAAGTCTCTTCAAAGCAGTGTGCCTCCTGTGACCAAAACTTCAGAAATGCTTCCTGCCGCTTCAGCCTCCTCAAGCAGACAGGTTTGTCCAGGTTTCCAGGCAACTCCACTGTTTGGAAGTAGAGAAGCCACTAATAGTAGTTCTCTGAAACTGTCAGGTAACTGTTGTGATGGACAAAATTTGTCTCTTTTTAACCAGTCTGCTGTACCTGCACGATCTGCAAATTCTGGGAAAAGAAAAGCATTCTATGGGCTGGCTGAAGAAGGCAGCACAGTTATTCCTAGCCTTGCTCCATGTCAGGCTTCCGTTTCTACAGAAACTAGTAGTTTTTCAGGGCAAAGAAACAAAAATGAAGAGAGCAGTGCTCCTGGATTTAAAACTGCAAAGGAACAGCTGTGGATGGATCAGCAAAAGAAATCTCAGAACCAGCGTGCCCCCGTCTCGTCATATGGAGGTGTAAAAAAGTCCCTGGGTGCAGGCAGGTCTCGGGGACCGTTTGGCAAGTTTGTTCCTCCAGTTCCAAAACAAGACGGGAGTGAAAACGGGGGAGGACAGTGTAAACCACATGCAGGAGGCTCAGCAGATCCATTGCTGCCTGTGGATGAACGGCTGAAAACCATAGAACCAAAAATGGTTGAACTCATCATGCACGAGATCATGGACCACGGCCCTCCGGTCAACTGGGACGACATCGCCGGAGTTGAGTTTGCCAAAGCTACTATTAAAGAGATCGTGGTGTGGCCCATGCTGCGGCCAGACATCTTCACTGGGCTGCGTGGTCCTCCTAAAGGAATTCTTCTCTTTGGCCCCCCTGGGACTGGCAAGACCCTCATAGGCAAGTGCATTGCATGCCAGTCTGGAGCAACTTTTTTTAGCATCAGTGCCTCCTCTCTGACTTCCAAGTGGGTGGGTGAGGGGGAGAAGATGGTCCGTGCGCTGTTCGCTGTGGCGCGGTGTCAGCAGCCAGCAGTGATCTTCATCGATGAGATTGATTCCCTGTTGTCCCAGCGTGGAGAGGGGGAGCACGAGTCATCGAGGAGAATAAAAACTGAATTTCTGGTGCAGTTAGATGGGGCAACAACCTCCTCTGAAGATCGTATTCTTGTGGTGGGAGCCACAAATCGACCCCAGGAAATCGACGAAGCTGCTCGAAGGAGACTGGTGAAGAGACTGTACATCCCTCTCCCAGAAGCCTCAGCCAGGAAGCAGATTGTCACCTGTCTGATGGCAAAGGAGCACTGCTCTCTAAGTGAAGAGGAAATCGAACTCATAGTTCAGAAATCTGATGGGTTTTCTGGGGCAGACATGACACAGCTCTGTCGGGAAGCTTCTCTGGGCCCTATCCGCAGCCTGCAGTCCATGGACATCGCGACCATCACGCCAGAGCAGGTACGGCCCATCTCTTTCCTGGACTTTGAGAGTGCCCTGAGAACGGTGCGGCCCAGCGTGTCCCCCAAGGACCTGGAGCTCTATGAAACCTGGAACCAGACCTTTGGCTGCGGTAGATGAAGCGCATCCCAGCTGTTTCACAGGAACACTGTAGGATTTCAGCACTGCCACGTATTAGACCAGTGGTAGTTTAGAGTGTCTTGCACTTCTTTTGGTTTCTGTCTCAAATTCTGTCTGAATTAAATCTTCTGACATTATTCAGGCAGATGTCGAGGCTCTGGCCTGAGGCTTTGTCAGCTGAAAAGACCACAAGGAACTTCTGAACATGATATGCAAAATTGCTGAACACCAGTAACAGTGAGAAGCTGACAGAATTTACAGACTGCTGTGAAAGGTGGACGGATTTCACCAGTGTTTAAGGGGAAGGTGGTCAAACCTCACATATAATTGAAGGGATTATTGGGGCACTTTTGCAAGGTCCACCATGCTGTATCAGTAGGGGATTCAAGTAATAGCAGAAATAACAGCTTTGGGTAGGGATGTAGCAAAGCTGGACTAATAGGAAAGAGGTGTTAGAGGCACATTGTTTGGGAGGAGGCAGGACCAGAGGGAGCAAAGGGTGGAGGTGGATGTGGGCTTGCATGGAAAAATGAAAGGGGGGATAAAAGGGGAAGGTCTGGAGTGTTGCTGTTATCTGACAGTCTTGTGAGTCATCACTGCAGTCTATCCCAGCTTCTTATTAAAAGCTTTTTCTGGAGATTTTGTGCTTGACCTTGTTTTCTGTGCTGTATCAGCATGTGCAGGTGTTTCATCAAGCGGCCTGGAAATGGGATTGCAAGTGGAGGAAAGGCCATGGGGTTTTGGGGCTCTAGGGTCTGGGAGCAGCCATGGTGTAGCCAGTGTGTACAGCCAGGTGCTGCAGGAATCACTGTCTCTGCAAACTTCAGTAACAAAACTTCACTGTCAACTGGACTAGGTGGCAAGGAGGAGGAAGCTGGCATCTGGAAAGAGCCCTGGATAAGCCAGTGGCAGAGTAAGGGGGCTCAGGGTCTGGGCTTGGCTACTGGATGAACTTAAATGCCGTGGCAATGTCTGGATGCTCCGTGAGCGCGGTGTCCGTGTGAAGCTGCAGAGTCAGGGGTCGTGTCACACACTGGGGAGCTTTGGTCCTGGGAGGCTGGAGATGAGGGACCAGATGGGGCTGTGGGTGGGTCTGTGGCAGTGCCTTTGCTGTGTGTGTGCTGGTAAAGACATTGCTCTCTCCCTGGCCCTGTGTGTGTGTGTGTGTGTGTGTGTGTGTATGGTTTCGTATCCACGGGTTTGGATTAGGGGCTCAGCCTTGCTCTGGCTGGACCCCCAAGCAGAAACAGCAGCAGCTGCATCTATCAAATTGAGATGGAAAATGCCTTTCTCTGAGAGTGCTGGGCTCTAGTGGTCAGGAAAGAGAAATCCCATGTCCCAACATTGACTGGGTTCTACTGCTCCTTAAAAAGCCTTCATGCAACAATGGTAAAATTCCTGGCAAGCTTATATTTGGCATTCCTACCTAAGGTATGAAAGAATGCACAGCCTTTTATTCACATAACCTGTCCTTGCCCACTGGCTGGGCACAGCTGCCCCTGAAGGGAAAATAAATGGAAATGTGTCCTTTGGATTCCTTTGTTAGTGTGGCAGAGCTGGCTGCTGTGTTTCTGTGCTTCATTTTCAGTTTCTTTTAAAGCACTTTTTCTCCTATTGGGGAAAATGCAGAGCTTAAAAACCACTCTTGCTCAAATTTTTCTAAAAATGGATGAATGCTGTTTAGCATTTTTTAAAGCCATTTGGAAACTGAAGGGGCCAGGAGACTATAGTGAGCCTTGAATTCAGGATAATTTGGAAGACTTAGAATTTCTTAGAGCTCATCCTGATTTAAACATGAGTCAGTTTTATTCATAGCTCATGTTTTTAGTAAAGTCTGGTATGTATTAAATTGTTTTGAAGAGAGGTAGAAATTCGGCGGTGGGAATTTATCTTTGTTTTTGTAATAGTGAAAGTAGAATAATTAGATTATTTTGTAAGAATAAATGTTTTATGTGATCCAAACCCTTTGACTTCTGTGTGTCTTGGGTAAAGCTCATGAGATTAAGTCTGCTCTTCCGAGCTCAGTATTGGAGATCTATGAACATCTACTAGGTAAGATTTTTGCTCTCTCCAAACATTTCTTTAAAGTCATGGCTCAGGCAAGTGAAGAAACATCAGAGATTTTTAATTGTTTAGGAACACCTCAGAGTTGCTCAAGGGTAATAAATCCCTTATGTGTGATGAAATAATTGCTTTATTTATACTGGGAATTACTCTGGTGTGTTATGTGAGCGTTCTGTGATCATCTGTAGGTCTGAATATTCACATTTTAATAGAAATGCTCTACAGGGAGGGGCCAGTGAGAATGCATATGATGACAGAGAATAAAGCTCCTCCTGAGGTGACAAGGACTGGGGCAAAGATGCTGGGCCTCTGTCCTTGTGTCCTGCAAAGTGGAATTTGTGAAAGACATAAAAAATAGAACCACAGCACCAGACATGGGTGTTCTTCCTCCTGCTTCTTACATTATTCATAACATGAATCATATGAACATGCCTTTTTTTTTTTTAGGAAGCACATAGAAATAGTGAAAAGGAACATTAGGTAAAGTTTATTCTGTTTTAGTAGTACTGCAGGTAATATGACCATCTCTTCAGCTCATTGTTTGGGCTTTGCTGCAGAGCTCAGAGTCAGCAGGACTTGCAGTGTTAGCCCAAGATGAGTTTCATAACCTCCTGTAACAGTGCCACCACACAGCAATTTGATTGCCAGGAACATAATTTCACAAAATATAGAAAATTGCACAGAAATAGGGCATGATTGTAATTTAAGGGAAATGGTGCAGATAAATCCACTTTAATGGATCTGTTTAGTGTATGCAGAAACCTATGTACTTCATTATTTATTCTTTTTGGCTGGCTGAACTTTGGAAGAAGAAATACAGGACTCTCCTGGTTTTGTGGTTCAGCAACATTTGGTGCACAATCTCTTAGTTTCTTTTAAAGGTAAATAATTGCAGTCCTGGAAAAGTGAGGTCTTATTAATAAACAAGGCAATTCAGACTCTTGGTGCATCTTGATTTTGAGTTAGCTAAATGTTCCCTGAGCAGTGTGAAGTCCCCAGGGGAATTTTCATTTACAGAAAACTCTGCCAATGCAAGTAGGGGAGAAAGCTGATGAGACAG
Source organism: Climacteris rufus (assembly GCA_013398175.1). NCBI lineage: Eukaryota > Metazoa > Chordata > Aves > Passeriformes > Climacteridae > Climacteris > Climacteris rufus. The sequence goes on from VZRZ01004813.1 coordinate 1,327,717, forward strand.
AAATGATCAGCAGCAGCAACTAATGGCGAGTGGATGAAAACCAGGCCGGCTTCTTAAGAGCATCACTAAGATTGTCCTTTTGAAATAAGGCAATTTCTTTCTGATAGAAATTATAGAACCACTCACAAGCCAATGTACCATCAGAAAATAACCCCCCAAACAAACAGAAATTACTATTAAAATTATAATTTTGATGGCAGTGGGAGATTGATCTTTGTGAGCACTTACATTCAGTAAGACTTAGGAGATGCTTTGAACTGTAGCTACACAAGCAATCCTTGTGTTTGAAGTCACTTGTCTTCAAACTTGTGAGTATGCATCCATTTAAAATGTAAGTGAAATGTCAGATTGGGAGAGTTTTGAAAGAAGGCTTATGAATAGTTTTCTTCCTAAAGAGATACTCTGGCAGGTTAACCTTGGCTAACAGCTAGGGACCCACCTAGCCCCTCACTCACTCCCCCTCCTCGGTGGGACGGGGGGAGAAAATGGGATGAGAGGGCTTGTGGGTTGAGGTAAAGACAGAGATCACCCACCAGTTACCACAGGGGGAAAAACTCACTCGGCTTGGGGAAAATAATCTTACTGCCAATTAAAATAAGTGTGGATAGTGACAAACAGAAGCATTAGCACAGAATTATGGCTCTGGGAAGGACTCTAAGAAATCATCAAATTCCCACTTCACGTAGGGTGAATTAATTTTTGTGATTCCTGATGCATGTTTTTCCTGGTTTGTTCTTTAAAACTGTTCTGTTCTTGTAAAAACGTTGGTCTTTTTTGGACTTTATTGAATGTGCATTCCCTTACCAGTGATATCACTCTCAGAACTTGATGTGTTCAGTATATGCTGCTGTGCAAACACAGTCTGGTAAACATTTAATATTAGCCATTAATGAAGTGGCTTTCTTGCTTGGATTCTTCTTTAGCAAGATTGAAGGAGAGTAAAGCTCTTCCCCAGTGCCTCATCTCCATTGCTGTGATGGAAACATTTTGTGCCTTATCCTGTCCCTGTTGCTCACGGACACTGGGAAATGTTCAACCATCCCCTTTGTAGCAGGTACTTCAAACATTTGAAGTCTGTTGCCATTCAGCATTACAATGCTGCTTGTACTAAATCAGTGTCACTCTTCTTAACAATGTCCTGTTGCTTCGACTTCCCAGCACTTCTGTGTGCTCATGTCTCTCTGGTGTCCCAAGCAGGACAGTGCTTGTCTGTGATTAGGAACGAAACCAGAGCAGAGTAGGACTGAACATGGGTGCAAGGGGGAAGACAGATGAGCTTTTCAGTTCATTGTTCATTTTCAGCAAAGTTGTTCTGTAGTTGCTGTGTTTTTCCATCTTTCCCAGGTTGTTTTCAACAGCAGTTGCACAGCAGCAAGCAAAAGGCAATGTTGTTCTCTTCCAGAAGCTGACGGTCAAGGAAAGTGAAATGAGAGCTGCTGCTGTAGTGAAATGAGAGGGCTGCTGTAAAGATACCAAATCTGCTTTTTGGCTGTGGGAGAGATGGTGCAGCGCTTCCTCACTGCAGGTCACTGGGGAAAAGGGGAACCACTGCCCTTTCTTCACCCGGGCATGACTGGAGTCGTTGGCTGGGCAGGGAAGGGGGGAGCAGAAAAGGGGAACCTTCAGCTGTCCAAGCTCAAGCAGGAACAAGGCTGCTGTGGATGTGTTTTGGCTGTAGTATCACAACCATGAGTTCATCACCATGAGTGCAGCTGAGGTGGTCTCTCAGATTCTCTAACAACACCCTAAGCCCAAGAGTGTCCCTCTGAGTTGGTTTGTAGTGGTCAAGGGTAGGGTGGCATCTTGTGTTTTGTTGTTACTCTGATCTTGTCACATCTTCCTCTGGCTGTGCAGCCTAATCAAACAAGGCCAGGCTGGTCTGAGGCTTTTTACCAAAGCCCCATGAGAGCTTCCAGGAGTTCAAGGCTTTCCCTAAATTGTGCTGATAGAAAATTCCAATTTCAGATTAGTTTGCTTGGTTTTGGAACTGGAATACTGCAATCTGAAATTCTGTCTGGGCTTTACTTTGTAAAGTAGAAACACCTGAAATTAAATGATGGCCAGTCTGCTAATGCATTGCTTCGAAAGACTGACTGGAACAATTGTGTATTCACGGGCAAAAAAGAATACTGCTTTTTTTCTTTTCAGAAGTAGATTAAAAAACTCTGAGCAGTGGCTTGTGAAGATTCCTACCCAATTCTTATAGGTTTTAAGTTCTGTACTATGGGCTAAAATGTAATGAGAGATGGAATTGCCTAGGCTTCTGCTTTTAAATTTCGAGTGTTTTCTATGATTTTTGGTTACTGATATTAGTAAAACTGTCTCTTTATAACTTTTTACCTACAGCCAAAGGAAAGTATGTCTCTGCCAGCTGAAACCAGTTCCACCTAAACCTATTGGGCAGAATCATTTTGATTAATAAATGTCACCAGTCTGAAATATTCCTCTTAACCCCTTGTGGGTTAAGACCCTCAAGTCTTTTTTCTCCTTTTCCAAATGAATCATTTTGTTTTGTGACACTTGCAACTAGTGACTGCTTCTCCTTGCTGGCCTGATGTAACCAGTGAGATTTCTTACAAGAGTTGTTATGAAATAGCTTGTTCTCATATACTTAATTCAATATTCTGAAGAAGGAGAACTTTGGCCTTCATTATTATTTGGCCTATGGATTTCTTTTTCCCAAATAGGAAAAGAAAGAAGAGGAGTAAATATTGACACAGGGAGCTCTAATGCTCTTCATATATTGTACTTTTTGCACACCAATTATTTGCGCTGCAGAACAGATATAGATCTGATGTATTGAAGGATTCAGCCATTTCCATAGAATTATAGATACTCCTGATTTTTCTTAACTGATGGAGAATTTTTTTCTTCCATAGAAGGCATGAACTCTGGAAGCTGGTGTCTGCAAGCTATTGTGGTGACAGCTTCTCTTAGAATAAAAGGGGAGAAAATTCAAAAAGAATCAACAGAGAAAATGGAAAAGTGCTGTGGGGAGATTGATTACATGTAAAGATGCAAATTAACATGTATACGTTCAAGTTATTTCATTGATGATGATGTATTTTTCAATACCTGTCGATGGCTTAATGCTACATAAAAGCACACATTTAGTGGTGATGGCACAAAACAAAAAAAGAAAACTCCACTTTCAAGAAGGTCATAAACCTTTGGGCTGGAATAGCTACAACTGGAGAGAAAGAAGCTTGTAGTGACAGTTCTGTGATCAGTTCATTATTTTCTGAACATCCCTTGTGATTTTTTTCAGTGATTTTAATGCTAAATTGAACAGGTTCCACTCTGCTTAATGTGGTGCCTTACTGTCATATGACAGTGAGTCTGAGAGTTGACTGAAAAAAATTAAATGTGATAATTAAAACATTGTGATATCAGAAGTCATTCCAAAAGCAGAAGTTTTGCATCAAAGAAACAGAAGATCAAATTTTCAGAAACTTTTGCTGTCATCTGCTGTAAATACACCAACCAACACAAATATACCAACACTCTGTAAATGTCTCAGGCAGGACAAGGTTGAGCATGCTGGGCACTGCTCCACCGTGGTTTCATTCATGAAAACTATTTCTTATGTGCTTTTAAAAATAGGTGTGGTACTGCAACTCCCCAGATAGTCATGGTAGTACAACTCACTCCTCTAGTCACCCCAGAGCAGGGGTAATTCATGCCAGGGAAGGTTACCTTTGTCTCTAGAATATACTCCCCCCCCCAAAAAAAAAAAAAAAAAAATCGTCTTTTAAGAATGTTTCCCTTAGAGCTGTGGAAAAGTGGTGCCACCTTACTTTTATCACTACAGAGGAATATAGTTATTGTCTGTAGGTGAATCTTGGACACATATGCCTGTAGATGCAGGTGGCAGTGGCACTGCTGCTCCTCATCTTCCATGGGCTGGGGATATCTCACACAGCACCGTCAGCAGCAAACATTGTGTGCTGGGATATGGGAGCCGGATGACCTCAAACGCTTTAGTTATGCCTGCATTTAGGACAGGCTTAGCAAACCTGGAAGATGCCTTGCTCAGTCTATCCTACATAAGGCTTAGGAATTTATGGAATAATAGTTATCCATACAAATCCTCTTCGCTTCCAGTAACTGCAGTCTTTTCCAGGGAGAGGAATATCGCTGTAGTGTTAACTTTTTTTGTAGCCTGCCACCAGATGGAGTTCTTTTCCTAGAGAAGTCCATCCAATTTCTTAAGGAAAGTCCAAGGGTAGTCAATGTTTTGTTTCCTTGTTTTGTCATTTAAAATAGTCTAGTTTTAATGACTTGTCACTGGACTTTTATTAATTATTATATTTTTTTTCCTTTGGAGGAACTTCGATTTTTAAGGTTTTTGTTTTTTGTTGTTTTTTTTTGAGGGAGCTGCAAAAAGCAGGCTGACATTTCTAGAATTTCCTATTTGACAAAGATAGGATTCTAAAAGATTAATTTTACTTCGTGTCTCAGGTCAACTGGGGCTGGGAAAAGAGGTGAAAACCATGGGACAGTGCACTTGTATTGGAACTGATCCTTGATCTTAGGAATTCTAAAACTGAGTAAATGAGCAGATAGATACCAGCAGTCTCCCAGGCTGAAGATCCTGAAAATGCACTGAAATGTAGATACGCAACAGGTAACAGGAGCTGAGTCCAACTAACTCAACAGTCTCAATTAACGTGAGTTTTTTCTTGATAGGAGTCAGCGTTTGTTGGTCCCTCAGTGCCTCAGCAGTAAAACCCGCAGCGCTGCGGCAGCGGGGTCACACAGCAGGCAGCACTCGCAGCCCAGCGGCGCAGGGACCCTCTCCTGATGCCCCGGCAGAGCTCCTCTGTGCTGGGTAAGGGGTTCCTGCTCGGGTGATCCCTCCGCCAGTCTTCCACGGAGCTGCGGAGTTTCTGTGGCTGGAGAAACCACGTGGCTGATTTCTCCGGGGAAATTATTCTCTGCTGAAGGCTTCAGCCCCTTGAGCACATTTCAAGTGAAAATCGCTGATGCCATCCACGATCACTGATAAGTATATTAAAACCCCGTGTATATTTAGATATAGGTGGCTGATACTGCTCTGTCTTCCCGAGTCCTACAGTTTCTCACTTCCCTGCTTTGTGGGTCAGATGCTCTGAAGCCAATTTACATCAATTCCTGGCACTGTTTTTAAAGGAAGCAAGGGGGAACAGCGTGAAGTCTCACTTTCTGCCAACAACAGGAAGCGTACGCTCTTTGTCAGGCAGCTTGTTTCAGCATCCCTTTTGTTGAACCAACAAATTACTGGACTACAGATTCGGTCTTCCACACAGCACCAGCTCAGCAAATCCTTGGAAAGGCAGTGTCACAGAGGGGCAGCAGGGATGGTCTGGGGAAAGCCCAGTGCTGCTGCTATTCCCTTTTTCGAAGGGAGCCTTTCTTTAAAGAGCAATCGCCTGAGGGAAGAGAAAGGAAGTGGTGATAACATATCTCTCTCTCTCGCTCATTCTCTCTCTCTCTGTTGTCCTGTCCCATGGGTCTGAACTGCTGCTCCTGAAATCTTGCTAAGGGCGATGGCTGCAGGAATCTCCTGTTGGCCTCGGGCCCCTGTAACAGAGCTGTCCTGCCTAGTGAGGCAAGGTGAAGAGGTGCTCTCTTGGATCCTGTACTTAACTCTCGTGCCTAAAGCAGGCCAAGGTATTCTGTGGGGGGTCCAGAAATTTGTTTTATAGTTTTCTGAGAATATCATAGATCAATCCAAAATCCCTATTTTTTTCCTTCTCCTGATACATAGTTAAAACTGACACTGATATGAGGCTACCATAATAAAATATAAATCCCTTCTCTGTATAAATCTCCATCTTTGGGGTAGCTGTTTCCAGGCCCACTTTGAGGCATTTGCATTATTTTTTTCCCTTATTACTGCTGTAAAACTATTTAGAAAGCTAACTGCAAAAACCAGTGTTTTTTACACCTACCTTCATTCCTCCCAGTGTTTTCCTGATGCAGAGGCAACCTTTTTATTATATTGTGTAAATTTCTTTCCCCCTCTCTGCTGCCACCAAACCTCTGTGCGTTTGTTTTTTCAAGGTATTTCCTTTCTAACTCCATGCCAGCCAGCTGATCAGGGCAGGCTGTGGGGCTGAATGCATCCCTGGTGAGGAAAGGGGTCATCTCGAGGTGCCAGATGGGCACCCTCTATGGGATCAGAGGCAGAAGGATGTCCCTGAGGGGGTTCTGTGCTGGTCAGGGCCAAGGCTGGGGTGCTGCCTGCTTCCCTCCTGTGCCCTCCCGAGGAGCTGATGGGCTGCAGCAGGACACGTCCCAGACTGATGGTGCCAGGCATGCCCATCCTGGGGAAGGGCTGATGTGCTGTCAGGAGGCAGTGGCAATGGGGGAGCTTAGGAAGCCCAACCCTGCTGCCCACCTGTGACAAAGCATTTGCTCTTCTTGTCTGGAGAAAAGCTCCAAGGATGACCCCGGAAAACACTGAGAGAGATGGGCTGTGCAACTTCCTGTGTTGTCATGGTGTGAAACAGCAGAGGGACTTGGCGTTCTGGCCCTGATGCCTTTCTGGAGAGGCTTTGCTGGGAGGGGCTTAGTAGCTCCAGCCTCCTCTTCCCACTGACCCAGAGGCTTTAACTTGCTTAATATTAGTGCAGCTGAGGGCTTGAGAAGAAGTAAGCTCCTGATACAATATTCACAATATAAAATTATGGAAGTAGCCAGAGACTTAGTGGCAAAAGTACTCAGCAGAGTAAGATGTGGAAATGATGGGGTTTGAGCCGAATATTTCTCTGATTGCAGAGGAAATTAGGCAAGCAGTTTATATTGGAGAAGCAGAACCAAAAGGAAGGCTCTTCGCTTTCCCCGTCAGCACACGCTGTTTCTCCAGAGACGCTGCGGTGATCCTGCAAATTTTGACAAGGAGGGTGTAACAAGTTCTTCCCTATTTTCTGGAAATCCCACCCTCTTTCCACAGCTTATCTGGAGTTTCTATTTTGCACGTTGGTATTTGTGCAAAGTTTGGGCACACCTCCTCTTTTCTGTTGCCAGTGAGCCTCTAACTAAAGCCATCATAGGCTGAGTTTTTTTGGAGCTGAATATTTTCACATGGCTATTGCTCTGTTAGATTTTGGGGGATTTTGTTTTTTCTTTTTTTTTTTTTTTTCCCCTGATATTGTTTGGAGGGCATATAGAATAATTTTGCGTTGTGTTTTTGAAGGCTTAGGAGAGAATCCCAGTTTGTTAAATCGGTTGGTCCACCATAAAAGAAGTATTTGAGCAGAACATTATGTATCCATGGAAAAACTGAGAGAGGGCCCACAGTTTTGCACACCAGACAGAGAACCCCTTTCCCAGTATTTTTTTATTTTTTATCTGTGCATCATTTAAAGACATTTGCAAGGCAAAAGCTGTCTAACTTCAGCAACTAACCATGGAACAGGTTATGTATCTTGGTGTGTTTGGTCAAAATATTCTGTAAACTTAGGCAATTTAAAATATTTTCATTAACAAAGAAGTGGAAGAATAATTGGCAGCTCTTGGTTAAAAATTTATTTATATAGTATAAGATATGCTATATATAACATACAGTATATGCACATATAATACATGTGCACACCCCCACACACTTTGATGTAATCTAAAGCCTGAATTCCTAGTCCTGTGGCCTCTTCCCAATTTTCAGGTGTTAGTGCAAGGGTGTACAAGTGGGAGTTCCTGAGTTTACCATCCACCAAAGAGGAAGCCAGTCTGTGACTGGAGAATAAACAAGTGTTTATTCTCCTAATCCTAATTTTGTCAAAAACTTATTCCACTACCTTGTATAAGGAATTCAGGGGTTTTTTTTGTGCTTCAGTTTCCGTTTCAGGGAAGGAAAGGATGTAATCGTTTCACAGTAGTGCTGCTGTTTATCAGCTTTTCAGAAAATGTACCTTGAACTTTGAAAACTACAGAATTAATTTAAAGGTAACAGGAAGAAATTATACCACTTTTTGGTTCAAAGTAATTTCTACTTGTTGTAATCTTACACACACAGACACGCCTCCCCCACGTTCCCAGGTCAACAGAGCTACACACCTGCTGTATTTGAAACCAAAATGTATATTCTCCAGAACTGTGTATCTCCAGAGAATGAGATAGTGAGAAAAGAGAATTAAAAAAAAAAAATTAATGACAGCATGAAAGGAATTGTTGAAAAGGACTTACACTATGTGATTCTCTGCTTTGTCAGGTATTGAATAAAAAAAGGAAGTGTAAATGTATAGTGGGAACACCTGTGCTGGCTGTCTGGATTTGGCAGGGGTGGGGGGTAGGGAGTCATCACTGAGATCCAAACAAAAGAATAGTTTTAGTTCACAAATTGATTTCAGGCTTAAGGATAATTAGGAGAAGAGGACAACTCTGCCATAGTATAATAGGCACTATAATAGACATGCAGCTATTAAGAAAGGTAGAATATTTTTTATTCCCCTGAAATGCCCTGAGTTTGGCTTTTCTTAATTCTGTGGTAATAACCCTTCTGGTAGAGAGTAATTTCTTCACTGCTGAATTTGATGTCTTAATTTTTCCACCCAATCTTCTACCACCCTTCATTTCCCTTCTGGTCTGCCTATCACTTCTGGTACATTTGCTCCTACCTTCAATGACCAATGGTTAAGCTATCAAGAACTAGTTAATGAAACTCAGGCAGATGCCTGTAATCTCCTGCTCCTGGCCTGGGATTTGGAATTCTGATGGAAATGCTTAATTTTAGATGACTTACTCTCTTAACATATGCATTTCATTGTTTTCCTAAAACCACTCCAGGGTTTTTTCCTGTGTGTCTGTACTCTTTCTGCTGTTCAGGATTGCACCTTTGTTTCAAGGTCAGTAAAAGACGATGCAGTTGTGACTCATGGAGTGGCAGCTGGACATTCATGAACTGCAGGATCTGTTGGCACTGGGTGTTCCTCAGCAGCTTCATTGTTTTCACTTATTCAGCTTTACCCTGGTTCCTGCAGAAGAAATTCTCTTGTCAGGTACTATCACAACATCAGCATTAGACTGTATAAATGTGTCTCAGCCTTGTTTACGAGATGATGAGACAGATGTTTCCAAAGCAGAAGTAATCATTCTAATTTGTACCAATACTTAATGAGTCCAAAACCCCCTACATACATGTGAGTGTTGAGCACAATTCCCATGTGCATTTGCTAGACTATGCAAATAAAACACTACCTATATTATTAGCCTAGAACTAAGTGACTGCATGCAATGCAAAAATAAAGGTTGTGAATGTTTCAGAGCTGGACTTGGGGAGTAAATCTCATGTGCTGTGCTAAAAAAAAAAAATAGTGAAATCCATGTAGCAGCAGAACTTTGCTGCCCACAAATATGTTTTCAGCAAGTATATATACACCCTCTTCTCCAACACAGTGGAGAATGAGCCTGTGTTCTCTGCCATGGCTACACTCAGGAATCTCTGTAAGATGATAAAGGTACATTTTTGTACACTGCAACTATCAGTGAGACAAACCTGTTGTGTTTGAATCCAGATTGGAACCTTGCTTAATGTTAAGAGGTCTGTGGATCTCTCTTTTGGTTTATGTGACATATTACAGCTGTACTTTATGTAAGCTGTGTCAGTGCAACAGGGACACTGTAAAGTAAATGCTGCAGTGAAATTGATTTTACTATGTCCTTTGAAACAAAATAGGGAGGAATAGAAAAAGAGAAATCCCTCTTTTACTTGTAGTACATCCCATCTATGTGTTAAAGTGCCCCCTCAACGCTCAGGTTATTTTGCCAGTTTTCTTGGCGAAGTACATGCAGGGCTGGCAGGAGCAAAGGCCGTGATGGGTTGGTGGGGCTTTGCAGCCAGAGGGTCCTATCCCTGCTTCCCCAGGCAGATAATCTCTTCCCAGAGAGGGATGCTGGGCTCCTCTGGAACTGTTGGCTCTGTTCTTGGTGGTAAGAAGCTTACAGAGGACATTAGCCCTGGCTTGTGGCATCCCATATCCAGGCTCTCTGAGTTTTGGTGTTTGCAAATAGAGGTTATTAACTCAATCTCAGTTTTGCTGCTTGTTCAAAAGTTTATTGACTTTAAATTGAAAAATCAGAGCATGCTGAAATGAGTCCTTAAAATGTCAACTGACTGAACAGAGATCAGGGTTTTGGCCCCCAAAGCTTCAGAAGAGACCTGAGGAATCCAATCACAGGTTTTCCTAGAGCCACAGTTGCCCTAGAGCAACACCAGGCAAGCAGTTGGGTCACATTTAAAATTTAATCTGGTTGAACCTTGAGTGGGAAACAAGAAGTGAAAACTGTCAACTGTGCCCAGATCCATTCAGATCACTTCTAGGGACAGTTTTGATACCAAATTATCCTTGTTATGCAAAGTTCCTCACCAACCGGCTGGTTCCCAGTTATGCATGGGGAGAAGCGGTGGCCACATCTGCTTCCCGTTTTGCCGTTTCGGAGACGAGCCATCTGTTTGGCCTCATCCCGAACAGCCTGCCTGGGGCTGATTAACTTCCTCACCCCCACCAGTCCTGGGCTCACTGTCTGCTGCAAGGTGTAGATTTTTTTTCTACTTTTTTTTCTTTTTCTCTTTTCTTCTCGAGCTGCTCATAAACCAGAACCTCCACTTCTTTCCCAAGGGACAGGAAGGCGTTGGTTTGTGTGATTTGCAGCCGCCACCAGTGGCAGGAACAGCAGCAGCTGCCCTCTATCATTCATATTTCATGTGTGGTCAGGACAGATAAAACTGAGAATTGTTCTATGTCCTGGGATGGGCTTTAAAGCACTGAGACCTTTCTCTGTGAAAAGGCTAAAAAACCTTGTAATGTTAAATGCAGCAGAAATCTCGCTGCAGTTAACAGAGCAGCATTCATTTAGCAAGAGTGGGGTTTCAGTCACGCTCGCTGCAGGCTTTTTTTTGTGTAAATGTGATGAACTGCTGCCATCTGAAGCCTGGTTTTGGATTTCTCACCTTCATCTATCCCGTTTTCAGTGGAACTTTGCAAATTTTTGTCCTTCCTTTTTTCTGTATACCCATCTTCTGGCCATTACAGCAGGATTTCAGAGACGCTGTATGTCTGCCGCTGCCAGTGACTTCAGTTCAGCAGCCCTGAAAAGTCAAAGTCTGTGTGACCAAAATAAAGATGTATCCAATGTTAAATTTTAGAAATTGGGATAATGGACATTCTGTTAAGATTAAGACTTCTGTTGCCTTCCACAGGCCAGATCAGAGGAACTTTTTGTCTTTCACAATGCATTTGCACCAGAATTTGTTCTCATGTACCATTTTCCTTCCAGAAAAGAAGCTGCCTGTGTTTCATGCTGGTGGACACAGCCTGGCTGGCCCATAGCAGGGAAGGATGGCCTGGAGCTCTGACCCACAAGACAGGCATGAACAGTTTGTTTGGAAATCAAATATTTTGATTTTCCAGTTGCCAGGTTTTCAGTTTTCAACCTGCCAGTGCTGCTGCTGAAACTTGAAGCTTTCAGTGTAAGCTTTTCCTTTATTTTTGACCATCCCACAAGCTGACAAAGGCAGTCCAATATCCTCAGTGTACTGGCAAAGTCAGGAGCCTTTCTAACCCCTTTCCCCAAAGTAAGATGTTGAGTGATTCTCACACACACACACACCCCCCAAAAAATCAGGAAATTGTTACACTATCAGATCTGTGTGCTCCAGGTCTGGCTCTGAGTTCTCATTTTGGTATCTACTAAAAGAATTGTGGTTTTTTAGTGTATTTCTTTATTTCAAAAACATTGTTTGTTGAGCACAGGTTAATACTGTTTTGGTGTTTTAATGCTTATGTATGGATTCGGAAGCCTGTCTGGGTACTTGAGGCTGAAAATATCCACCCCTGGTAGTTGTAGATTTTGTCTGTATAACAATTTGTATCTGGGCACCTGCCACAGTTTCTGATGTATTTTAATCAAGCTATTGGAGAAGGAAAAAAAAAAATATAATGATTTGAAGGAAGTCTTTGAAACGTAACAGATAAGATACCCAGAATAGATTTTTAGGTACATGAACTTGCACTTAAATCTGTGGATGTCTCTCCTTTAGTTCAAGGATTTAATAACACTGATTGAGAATGTTACATTTAGTCTTTTTCGTGATTATTGTTACTATTATTAAACTCATCATATTTTTTTGCTGAAAAGAACATCTGAAATAGACATTTGTAGTTTGTTTCATTTACTGAGAACTAGCTGTGATGGGGAACAAAAGAACTAGGATGTTAGTTCCCTCTTATAGAGAACTAGTCACAGTTTATGACAAAACCATATTAAAAAAACTTCAGGAACTTAAGGAAAATTTAGATTTTGGGAACCTGTAAAAGAATTAATTGGAATACCATTAGTGTTTATTTTGGGTTTTGTTGGTTTGGGGTTTTTTTAAATCTCATTTTGTTCATAATACTATAGTTTTAAAAACGGAAGTATTTCTAAAACTTTATAAATGGTGCTTTTTCTAAGCAAAACACTGATTCTTGTTTCCATTAAATATGTGATGTGAAATTTACTGTGCTGGAATCTGAAGGAAACAGGGACACCCGCAGAGAAATCACCTTTGTTACGGCAAATAGTAGAAACAATTTCTCTGTGTTTTATTTTGAATTACCGTGACTCCACAGGCAGAAGTGATTGTGTTCTGTAATGACGCCGGCTGGGCGGTGGGAGGGCTGGGGGAAGCACTTCTCAAGGGCGGCTGCTCGCAGGAGCCGGGTGAGCTTGGGCGGCAGGGACGCTCAGGAGCGCGGGGCGGCTTCGGGACTCGATGGTCCCTGGAGCGGCTGAGCGAGGCTGCCGCACGCCCGGCTGGGTTTGGCCACACGGGATGGGTTGTGAGGGCAGCACGGGGGGCTCCCCACGGTGCAGGGACAGCCTGGGTGGACTCTCCATGGAGCTCTGTCTGCCTGCCCCTCGCCTTACTCTGCGTCCCCCCACACAGGCACCACCCCACAGACGCAGGGCCTCCGACGGCTTCTTCACCCATGAGGACAGTGACAAAAATATTCTGGGGCTTGGGTTTTGTAACCTGTTCTTTTGTCTCAAAAGATACATCTCACTTTGCAGACATAATTTAATAACATTTCCAATTTTTATGAAATTTGCTTTTTTTAAATACAATATTCTCAAAGAAAAACGAAGTTACAATATAAAACCACAGGAAAAAAAAAGGTGTAAATACAACTTTTCTATTAGAAAAGGCAGTGCCTGGGGAAGAACTGGGAAGCAGTTATTTTTTGCTTTTTGAAAACAAATATAAACTTAAAGCCACTCACATATTTACTCCTTTTAAAGATCAACTAAACCATATCAGGGTATTGCACTGTAGCAAAAAAAGAGAAAAAGGGAGGTTACATTAAACTTCTTTTCAGAGGGCACAGTTTCAATGTACACAGACACAACATCCTATTTTCATGCCATCCTTGCATGTGTTCATAAATAAAATTACTGAACCACTTGTTTCTAAACAAATTGAAGACAATTTTGTGCAAAAGAGAAAAAAACACTGGAAAAAAGCAAACCTAAAAAAGCCCGTTTGTGAACAGAGAATGCTGTTTGCTCCTGCCTTTAGACTATGCTCTGATACACTGTGTCTTAATATACTTACTTATACTACTGTACTGTTTAATATACAACATCAACATATTCTGTTATAGTATAAATAAGAAAACTCCAGAGCCAGGAAACAAACCCACTGTGACTGACAGTGCATCATCATGTCATACAAACCATTTTAGATATATATACACATGCATATGTATATAAAATATTAATGATACACAAAGCCACAGACAGGGCATGTGCATGTCGACAAGAGAAGAGACACAGGGACTCAGACACGTGCATGTGTGCACAGAGATGTTGCAAAGGTAGCAAACCTACCCAGGAATCAGAAATTACATTTCAAAGCTGTGTTCGAGGCAGCCTCAAACTCCACTGGAACTGTGCTTGTTTACACAGTTCATGAATGTGGCTTTATTTGTGTCGGTTTTTGGTAAAAGCAAAGAAACAAAACCACCTGAGTAAGCTTCTGTCCCCTCCCCTTTATAGCTGGGGGTGTCTTAAAACGAAGGGTTGAAAAAAATGATGGCATGGGCTATATAGTGACCTATATCTAAGAAGAACAGAAAAGAGATGTAAGAGCAATAAAAGCAGAATGTTCTGTACAGGCAATGCCTGATCTCGCACAGGACATTGCAGCAGGGCTGGGAAAAGTCCACTTTTGTTTGGTATCAATCAAAACTGGAGAGGGTTAAGAACAGCTGAATGTATCACTACCAGCTACGAAAAATGAACTCATTTCAACTATTAAAAAAAAATAAAATTAAAGGAAGCTCATTGATGTAAGCTCCCCCTTTGAAGATCCTCTTCAGATCATTCCCATACAAAGTATTTGGCAATACCTCGTTGCCAGGTACAGTCAGTCTTGAAGCTGAATGTGTAGCAGGCATTGATGATAAAACCACAGCTGGGGCATGAAAGTGGCCAGTGATTCCTTGTGCCCACCCCTCATGCAGCCTCTTGGGCTGGAAAGGAACAAGCAATAAAGTCTCAGCTGAGTTGTAATGCGTGAGTAGAGGGGATCAATGAAGTCTCTTAAGGCAACTGAGTTATAACGTGGGAATAGAGAGGATCACCTTTGGGTCTGTAGTTCACACTACTCATTTTTTGGGGATAACATGCCCTAGCAAAGTGTTTTCCCTGCTGTGGGTATATGCACCCATCTGTGGACATACACAGCATTCACCTCTGGTGACCAAGCTCCCGACTTGCCAGGCTGTCCTGCACGTTCAGTGCAAAAACATCACTGTGCCCACGTGTGCGGTGAAGCAAGTGCCTCACAGCTGGTGTGAACAGCCAAAGCTTGAGGCTGTATAAACATACATTTGTAATTCATTATTTCATCAGTATCTTTCCTCAGCTTCAGTGTTGTTGCTCCTGACTTACACCTGCAAAAGTGAAAGCAGAAGAAGGAACTCTGCGTGCCTATAATAGTATGTGTATATAGGAAATGTATATCAAATATAGCTACACTTATCAGGCCAAACTAGCCTAGGTACAAGCAGTTCATGGTTCCATCAAATCTGCTTTGTGGTAAATACATGTGCTTGCATGCACTTGTGAATAGAGAATACGTAAATGTTTGACAAGACTGCTAGTCTTGTTGGTTGTTTGGTTGTGTTTATTGCAAAATATCCATTTATTATGCAGAATGGAAGTATTTATACATTAATTTAATAAGATAGGTTATTTTTATGAATGTTGCCCAGGAAGTATTGCAGCACCAATGACAGATTTTTACGCAGCTGCAAAAATTTTTTTTGCCCAGTCTTAAGGTATGAGGGTGTTCAGAGAGAAATGAAATATTTGGAAGAGGAAGCTAAGTAGAAGCTTTAAAAAACAGTTTTTTATATCAGATATATTTGGGGTTAAAATTTATTTGTCCTAGAAGTTTTAATTCTAACTGAAGCTACAGTATCTGCAGCAGAACCCACCAAGGAGATTTTGGTGGACTTTGCTGCACTGTGCAAAGTGCTCCAGTCTCTGTCTCCATTCTGAAAAAAAATCACCTTTCTTTAACCTTAAGATTAGTTCCACTGAAGTAAAAGTAACTCAAAGCACATAGTGAAATGACTGGTTGAATAAGAAGTGAAGGCTCTCAATGCCATTGTGGGGCTTGCCCCCTCATTAAATGGCAAATGCCAGGAAAAAAGAAGGTTGCTGCAAATTTTCACTGTCTGGTTTAATTCGTCTCAGTGCTTTAAAAGTAATCAAGTGCAACACTTACAAGTAGGGCCACAAAATCTACAAGAGGACACCTTCTGTGCAAGCAAAATGGGATTTCTTTTTTATGTAAGACAGAGATAGCTAGACATTTTCCAGACAGTTTAAAAAGATAAAAAATGTGCATAAGGAGACTTTCCCCACACATATATCTATCTAGTGCTTTTCTCAGCTGTACATCATACTTTTCTAATTAACTAAAACTTTAAAAAGAAAGAAAAAAATTAAAGACGTAACTTGTTTATGCAGACAGAGGAGGGGTTGCTTAACAAAAAATGGGGGTTTATTGGATAGGAAGAGAAAATATTTATTCAAAGAAGATCCAACAATGCCCTTTTTCTATACATTAAATGCAATTCATACTTCACAGAGTATATTACAAGGGTGTTTCTTCTATCTTTTGCATTCTTGCTCACCTGCCTAGTGACACAAACAAGGCATGTTGTGATGTCAATACCAGTAACACCCTTGCAGCTGGAAATGTTCTACTTCTTACCACCAAAGCAACTCAGAACCTTCTGGCTGGGGGTGGGGTTGGGGGGGGGGAAGGTCCCTTCCCACACCAGCTGTCTGTGAAGTCATCTGAGATTGGTCCCTCCTTCTTTAGTTTGAGTTCAGTCTTCCCAAAAGTGTCAAGTAATACCAGAAAATCAAACCCCCACACATCTGGTAGAAGAGCCCTACACTCAGGGTGTTAAGAGAGAAAGCCTGGCCACTGCTGCCTGTTGTGTCCTTCGTCGTGTGGAGCATCCTGTGTGTGGTTAAGAGTTCTGGCAAGAGGGGCTTGCAAGAAGCATCAGTTCAGGGAAGGGCTTTCAGCTATGTGACTACAAAAGCTCCTACTTACATTACTAAAGGTTTTTGGTGATCAAATATTTTTAGTAAAAACTCATTTTAGAAAACTGAGTTGCAATGCATGCTACCAAAATGAAATCCCTTTTCTTGTGGGAGAAGATTGCTGAACTTCTGATTATTCTGTTTTACTGTCCAGCTGACTTTTGCTGTGTTGCTGTCATGTCTCATGCAGCTCCAGTACCACAGCTGTTGAGGCTTGATCTGTGACAGAATTTTAACTCATGTGGAAACGGTGCTCCCCTCGAGTTATGTGGGAAGAGAATTCGTACCTGTCCTGGCTGTGGTAGCCACACATGTTGCATTCAAAAGGATCACGGAACCCATGGCAGCCCATATGGATCGTATACATCACATGATCCAAGAAAAGGACTCGACAATGTTCACACTTGTAAACTTTGACTTGCTCCCCATTGCTGCTGATCACTTTGAAAGCATCCTGCGAATTGTCAGTACCTGCTCTCAAGACATCATATTGCCTGTTTTCTTCTTTTATGGAGATGCCATTTCTTGCATGGGCACCTATGTGGTTTGTCAGGTAGATCAAACCACTGCGCTCCTCATTATTGCTCTCTGTATCCGTTGAGTCTTGGCAGCTGTTGCTGGGAGAGACATCTCGTTCAGAGGAGACAGATTTGGCCTTGGAAAGCAGCAACAAGTTCTCCACTGCGCTGTCCTGAGGGAGGTTGGAGCGGACCTGACTGTCCCCGAGAGGTTTGTGGAGCTGGTACATGGGGCTGATGACGGGCACCACCTCAGAGCCACCCGGTGGCGTCTGGACCAGGGGACGCAGGGACTCTGCCCCCAGGTAACTGATGGCGTTGTTGATGGCCTGGTCGATGACGTGCGTCTGCATCAGCTCATTCTCCTTCTCATAGTTGGCACTGGCATCGAATGGAAGATCGGGCAAACATTTGTCACCTGCAGTGAAAAACAGCGAGGAGTTAGAGGGCTGATTTCTACAGAATTAAGGAACTGAACATCATGGATTAATAAAACAGGAAAGAAGACAGTAGACCAAATCCACCTCTGAAATCCACTTGAGGTATTCACAGTTCTCTAATACAGCTACTCAGAAAAGCAGAAAAGTAGTCTTTTTTTGCCTGCAAAATAATTTGAGGGCTTTGAAAAAGTAAATGGATGAAAACGGATTCTGGAAATGATAACATGGGGACTCACAGGAGCTAGAGATAAGTGCTTCACCATGTCCTTCTCCTTTCTAACTGGGGTCCCTCATCTGCTTCCCACAGCAAGCTGAGTGTACCAGCACAGTTACAGTGAGCCTGGCCTAATGTTTCTGAGCATGAAGCACATAATCAATATTTTAACCTAAAATATTACATTCTTAGACTGAAAATTGTATGGTTTTGTTTTTGATCTTTAGTTTCTTAGAAATAACATCCATTGACAATGTGGTCATATGTCAACAAAAACTTTACTTTTCATATTGTCACTACCCACATGCACCTTGTGTTTAAATAAGCCATGTTAGACACATTACCAGAAGCTACTCATGTTCCTAAATATTTTGTGTCAAAAAGTTGTCCTGTATAGGAGTAACCATGAACCACAGAAAAAATTTAAGTGCATTTGTAATTGGACTATATCTTTCCTACAAGGTAGAAAGCCCTATATAGAGCAAGATAACTTGTCACTTGTAACTTTGATTCTTGATGGAATGCCAAAAGCAAAGGTTAAGTTTTTTACTTTTATTTTAAATTGGACTGCACTAATGTATGTTTATCTGGATACCCCAGTGCTGAGCATTGAGTTTCACTACAATTTCCCCCAAATTCCCAGACAGATAGGACTAAGCAAAACATAGAAGGCAAAAGTTAGGAGTGGAAAAAAATATTTAAATGCACAGATGCTGATTTTATGAACTTGAGAAGTCTTCTCTAACAGTGTAAACAATCAATGTTATTATCAGGCCCCTAAAACATTTATGCAAATGAAGTAAAGGGTTTCCACAGGTTCCTTTGGCCTACCAATAACACATTGTTGGTAGTCTGGATGGATTTTCCAGCTCTGCAGATATTGGGAAAAAGTGAAAACCACAAATATCTCTATGAAGTTCTGTCATCATTTCCTAATCAACAGGAAATTTGCTGGTGGGTCTTGGAAAATCCTAATTTGTCAAAAAAAAAAAGAAAAGCTAACAGAAGCATGGAAAATTTACCAGAAGACCTGCGCTTTAATTTATCAACAATTCCCCACCCAGTTTCTACTCAAATTGGCCATTCAAAGTCAGTGAACAGGCCAGAAACCTTCTAGCATGACACTATTGCAATGATGGGGGCTAAAGTGTAGGAAGTCCCGCTGTCTACATCTCCCACAAGATATGATTTCATACCAGTCAGTCCATGTTCTGCAAGCAGAGAAAGAAATACCCTGAGCATTGCGCAAGTTCCTGTAGGGGATGTAGGGTTCAGACACCTTTGAGCCCGGCTGCACAAGCTTCCAGTTCCTCTTGTTTTCTTTCCCAATCATTCTGCCAATTTGAGAACCCCTTTAGTGGGGTGCATTCTTTTTTTATTCCAGATTTATCCTTTATAAAGCTATAGTTTTCAAGCAGAGTTTGATGCTTAAGATTCAAAATAGGCATTGTGAAAGACTCTTGAATTAAATACAGAAAATCTCTCCTAATATGAATGTATACACTTTATTCAAGCAGTTAAAAATGAGGTAAAAATTTTTAATGGGCACTGCACACCACTGAAAAGTGGGACTGGTCTTCATTATACACAAAATTTTGGGCATCTGGAAGGCATGGTTTTAATATCTCTTTCTTTGTAGAATTTGCTTTATGTAGCACAACTAGTTGGTAGTTGTGTTGAGAGGATCAAGTGTTCATAAGAAAAATTTGTTTCCAAGTGAAGTGTCTGAAACAGACACAAAGTTAGGGTAGGCAGGTACCATTTCTATATCTGAGCAATGCAGTAATACTTGTACTCATTAAAAATAATAGCTTATTTCTGTGGTTATTAGAGCATAAGTAAATTAAACTGTTAATGGTTTGATGCACTGCTCAGGATTCTGCAGCAGGTGCTTAAACAGTAAAAATGCACTCAGTGCATGTGGGCACCTTTTTCTAAGGATTTTTTAAGGCCTCTCTTTTCTGTGCTGCCTGTTCTTTTAAACATCATAACCACATGTCCGCCTTTCATGCAGTTCTCACTCTCTGGTTTGGATGGTCCAGTTCTTTTGGGTCTGGGAACTATTCCAGTCTGAAATACAGAGAGAATTTTACAGTAACTGGCTGAACTTGGTGAACAATCTCACTTTTGAAAGGTAATGAAATTAGTCTTGAGAAAAACTAGCAAAGCAGAAGACAGGCCTTCCCTTATGTGCCATTTGCTCCTTCTGCCTGGAATTCAACATGGGGATTGGGACAACATGATAATCTACATGCAATAAACATGTTTTATCACTCAAAAACTGTCCTGACCAGCCAGCCCAACCTTGTGTTAATCAGAAATATACCTATTATATGAGGAAGCAGGTGAGGATTGGAAAGAAAAAGATTTGGGGGCATTTTCTTGTCAGAAAAGTTCGTCCTTTTGAAGGTTAGCAAATTTCCATAAATATCTACTGTCAGTAGGTTGTCTTCCTACACTGTACCCTGCATAACTAACTGACAGGAAACTCTGCCCTACTAAAACTCATAGTTGTACTGGCTGTCTTTACTGTTTCTCAGGGTGAACAGAGAAGAGGAGAATGAAATAGCCAGTCAACACCCAGGGATACATTGCCTACTGTATAATTGCTAGTACCTCTTAAATTTTAGCTCTTCTGGTCTTCCTGGAACTTTCGTAGAATTAGTGTTTTGCCTAATGCAATTGGTTACCAGAGTGTCTAAACTAATCCAGTTGGCCTCACATAGTTGATATATTTCTGGTAATTACCTCTACTACAACTTTTGCCCTTTTGTAAGCATAAGCATTTCTTATTCTTGACTTCCTTCTAAAATTGTTGTCTTTGGACTTGCAAAAAACTTGGAATTTAACTTAAAGCCTTTTGTTGCACCTCCTGATGTAGCAGAAACTCCTCTTTCCTTTTCTAGGAAATACTAGGAAATGTCTAGGAAATCTTCCTTTCACCCTTGTGTCCTGTTGAAGAAAGTATAATTGCAATTTTTGTCCCATAAACTGGTCTTTTTTTTTTCCTTAACTTTTGACTGAAGACCTTCTTAATGTGTATTTTGTTTCAAAGACTTTAGTTTCATCTGATTGCTCCTATAGAATAATATTTTAAAAGAATTCACAGAGAATTTATAAAGAATCCTACTAGGTATGTTAACTAGCATATGCTGTCATCTGATCTCCCTTTTTTTTATTTATTGAAGACTAACTCTACACAGCTGAAAAAATATTGTTCATGGGTCTCACAAAACTGGTGTAATCCCTACTAGGCACAGGTTTACTAAACAGAACGATATGTGTAGCCTTCATTTTTAAAGGTGTAACGTCAAACTTTTCATTGTTAAGACAAGAACTACTAGGTGCAAATGGGCATGAAGTTTTTGCATCATTCATAGAATGTACCCAAAGATCCTTTCATTTAGGTATTGTTCTCAGACATACCAATTTGGGCTGTAAAAATATAAACACTTTATCAAAGGGTGAAGAATATTACCCAGCCTGTGCTCAACTATTCACAAATGTTTTCAGAAACACCAATATGCCCAGATCTGAATGTCATTCAAGAATTCAATAAAATAACTCTGAAAGTGTGGTCAAATGTTATCCCAACAGGAACTTCTATTCCTGTCTTCAGGTTCTGAAGGCAACTCCAAGAGCCTGTCCAGATCTTGTAACAATCTGGTCCATAAGCTTTTAAAAAGACAGGAAAAAGACTTAAAATTGATCTCTAGATGTGGAAAATGAAACATGCAGAAATTTATGCTGGAGATGTTTAGGTTTTTTTTTCCCCCAACACATTTCTGTATCTGCTTCTATAGAGATACATATTGTTAATTTAGCAAAACAAGTACAATTATAAATCAAAAGTAAAAATCCTGTGATTTTTTTTTGGGGGGGGAGTTTGTTTTGTTTGATTTTTTAGGAGACAGCAAACGTTTAACTCTTACCAACAAATTTCTGAGGCATAGAGCTCTTACGTTTGGCGACGTTACTTGCTAGTCTATCCAGCACGAGGGCTCTTTCTGACCCTATCTTGCACAGGTCTTCAGCCATTTCACTCTGGTTACTTTCGTCTTTTATGACTGAAATCAAATGACATCAGAAGGGTTAGGCAGGTTCCATTTTAATGGAACTGTTTTCTTAGGTTATTGTTTGTCACTTAATCTCATTTAGCTCCCAAGCAGCTGGACAAAGGAGCTCAGCGTATGAGACACAGGATGATTCTGGCTCTTGGTAACAAAGTCCCTTCACACTGATTATTCTATGTACATGTTCATGTTTTCCTCATTTAGGACACAAAAATGAAATAGCAACTGCAAGGTTTCTGCCTGTATGTCACATAATCACTCCACCCTTGTTCTACAGCTGCTCTGCACTGCTGTGAATAAATGAGGTCCTACCATTATCCTGGACGCAGTATAGTTCATCTTTCCACCCTCCCATTGACAGAGTCCCTCTGCACCTCTCCCACTGATTATTGCTTTCTCAGCAGAAAAAATGGATAAACTTCTCAGCTCTAATAGTGGAAGATGTATTTGCAAGCTACACCAACCCTTGTCTCCAGCCCCTTTTATCCCCTAGAAAATATTTCAATACTTCCTTGGTGTGATTTTAGACTTAAATAAAAATTTAAATTGATAAAATCACTCCTACAGTGTAACACTGATTTCCAATACTCAAACCTTTTTCCCAACCTCCTGCTGCTGCTGAGACTCTGTAGAATTAGGAGCTTAACTGTGAGGCTCTAGGAAAAGGAGACTATTTCACTTTCAGTATATTTTACTTCATAACTTTCCTGCAGAAACAAAAGGCATGTATGAAAATGCACTGTCAAAATAATGACTATGAAAAATGAATGGAAAGGTATTTCTGACTTCCAGCACATAAGAGGAGGATGAATGCACTGAGATCACAGCATAACTGTTTTGTTGGTGGGTTTTTGGTTGTTGTTTTGCGTTTGTTTGTGGGGTTTTGGGTTTGGTTTTTTTTTTTTTTGGTTTGTTTTCCAGGGGAGAAAAAGGGGTTAATTTTACTTTTACCTGATACTAAGATATGGACATTTTTCCTGAACTTTTGAGTTGCTATTAAATGAAGAAGCAAAAGATGATTTTTGTACTTTGATTCTTTGAGCTGTTTCGATTGGGTGACTCATTCTGCTACATTTTGCCTTATGTACCTGCTGAGAATTTGTTTTATCACTGGATTTACTGGTTCACAGAACCCATGACTCTGGCACCTGCCTGTTTCTCAATAGCTAAGAACACATCATTTCAATGCACTGTTATTCCGACAACACATCACAGCCATATAAGGATGATTGTGAAAATTTCATTGTTCCTGAAATATATGAAATCAGGTCGGGTGGATAACTCTGAGGAGCAAGGGAAGTGTCCTAGACAGCAGCACCCTGCAATGCCAAACTGAGGAGTACACAAGTGGTTCTTGAGTCCCTGCTGCAGCGGCACATACTGCAGTGACTGTGATAGTGGCAATGACAATGACAATGCCAGTGACAGGGAGTCTCATGGAATTATGTCCCAGCCCTATAAGACACCACCGACTGTGACCAATGGAAGAAATGAGAAGAATTTGGTCACAAAGTTGCAGAAGAGAAAAGTGTGTTGATGGTACATAGTCATCCTTGAACAAGCACATACCAGCATCTTGTGCTGGTCAAGGCTTCCATGTACCACCTCAGGAAGAGACTTACAGAAAATATTTTAAAGCAGAGTTTCAACAGGAAAACAAAAGACTGACTTTTTAGCCAAAAGTTGAAATTATCAAGAAATATCTGTTTAGGATATAATAACATTCATTTCTAATCAGTTCAAGAGAGGATGAGTTATGTATTCAATAGTCAAACTTTCAAACTTCTAAAACTGTTACTAATGAGGGCAAATTGAATTACGTACTAATCTCCAGCACTTGCAACTGAAACCCTCTCAAATTTGCTACAACTGGATAATGATTTCTCTGTAATTTTGTCTGTGAACTGAAAAAAAGGTAAATTTATCTTTTCAAGTGAAAATTCCCAGTGACTGAAGAATTGTAATTGACCCTTTTAAAACTTCATAAACTACTTCTCATGTTGTTTTATATAAGCCTAGTAAGACTTCAGCACACTTCCACTCAATTAAAAAGCAAAACTCAATTAAAAAGCAAAACTCCAGACAGTATCTCTAAGAGAAGGACCTCACATGTACAATGGGATTCTAGTCCTCTAAAAAAAGAATTTTGCCATTAAATTCATCAGGTTCCAATTTTGTGTTATATTCCCTTCTCTTAAAGACAGAAAACAAAAGTTAAAATGTAAGTACAATCTCTTTTTCCTCTTCTTACTCCCTTTTACTCTATCTTTCCCTTATTTAAATTCTTTCTCAATTATATTTCTTAGATTTACAAGCTGATGGAAAGCTTCTACCAGTTTAGGTCCTTTCAACTGACATTTTTTCTACGTATACTACAAAAAGTATTTTAAAAATGCTGTAAAAATAATCCTGCTGTGGCAGAATGTCAAATCAGATGCTCTAGCAGATTTTTGTACCAACTTTTTTGAGCCTAGGGGAAAAAGGGATCTGAATAATGGCTCTAATAGATCCACATCAGAGCTTGAAATAGTGTAAGAACAGTGGTAACATAACTACTTACTTTTCTAGGTATAACATAAAATACAATAAAATTCACAGGACATCCGCTCATTCTCAACTGTTTTTTCTACATTTTCATTATGCAAAATATTAGGAAAAATGCAGGAAAGTTTCATTTTTTTAGAAATGTAAAGAATTGATTTATTAACTGAGGACTAAATTTCTTTAAGAGTGAAGTCTTTGGTTGGATAAAAGGTCTAAATGCTTAAATTAATACTTTAATGTTTTTTTCTAATTTGCAAAAGCAATCCTATTATGTCAAATATGGATTTACATGGTACTTTCAGAAAGAAGTTATTCTTTCAAAGCATTAATTAATTCCTCAAGTTTTCATCCCACTGAGTTATTAAATATTTAGTTGTAACCTAGTGCAAGCTCTCCTGCCAGGATTTGATATAAAGAAAAGTCAGTCTCTAAACCTGTTTAATTTCTTATTAAAGTTTATGATTCCTGAAATCAGTTTCATTTTACTAAGACTTTAGTAGTAGTTCAGCTACTCATTCATACAGATTTTCATGCTCTGTGTGCAGGCATTCAAATCCATGTGCCAGACACTGAAGACTGAAATCCCAAACCAAAATATTTGCTTCTAAATCCTGTCACACCTTTGAGGAGTAAGTCTTGCTGGCTACTGTATATTATTACATTGAGGTTTTCTATTTATATATTCTCCAGCCTCTCAATAAAATTAGAAGGGGCGCTGCTCTAACATGCTGTCTGCCAAAAGCCTCTCAGCTCTATTCACTGCTATCATTATGTGCATATAGTTTACATTATTTGATAGCATGTAAAAACATATTCAGGTTCTGTAGAGATATAAAATATTAAATGAGGCATCATTGCAAATAGGGCAGAGAGAACCTTCCATTTTTGTCATTTGACAAACCAAATAACATACAGTGACAGAATTAAAAAGATATGCAGGGAATGGAACTTGCTGGATGGGATTAAACTCCACCACAGAAGCTGGATGTTCTCTGTCTAAAACTGCACATGCAAGAGGGTTTTGTATGGCTAATTGCTAATTGTATGGCTAATTACCATGATCAGTCCCCTACAGATGTTGTTAAAAAATATGATCCAAGCCCCAATATCTGCTTGCTCTATTTCTGGGCATAGTTTTTTTTATATTCTCCAAGAAATGGACTTTACCTTCATCACAATACTAATCGCAACACAGGTCCTCATCTCCCTCTGGTTTTTTTATAAAGGGAAGCTTGGGAAGAAGACTGTCAACAAGTTATTAGCCTTTCTGGACCGTCTCAAGTCAAACTGCCTAAATTAAATACCTCTGCTTCATGTCCTCTTGCTTGGAAGAGTGAGATCAAAGCCAGATAGCTCATCCTTGTTAGATGAGTAGGTCCCGGTGGTCAAGTAAACCCTTTAAGCCGTGCCTGGGCATGGAAGGAGATGTGCAGTGCAGAAAATTCTGCAGCCCTACCTAGAACACTGGCATTAAGTCTTTATTAAAAATACATCCACGAGAGTATTGCTCTATAGGCCTCCAAGCAAAGGTGGCAAGGTGATATGGTCATACTGTCTTGAGATGACATACTGATGTTTTCCAGGACTTGCAAGTGTTTTTCTACATATTTGAATTGCACTTTGTCTTTTTATTGGAGCTAAACAAAGTGAGACAACAGCCAAATGTTTGTCAGATAAAGAATAAATTCAGACACAATATCACACATATGGGGAATGTGTGTGCCTTGCCAACACAAAAGTTTCCACAAATGGTACTACTGATCCTTTTGCACTCCTTTTTTTTGCCTTTGTGACAGGACAGCGTTATTCCCCAAATGGATGCTTTATTACCTGGATAGATGCTGCTTGAGAGATTCATGGTTTGCAGGTAGTTATGGCAGCGTTCTTTGTGTTCTTCCAAAGAGCTGCGCTGCTTGTAACTGCGACCACAGTATCCACACTTATGGGGTTTGCCAACTGGAGAAAACACAATAAATTGTGAGATTCAGATGAGGCATTCAACAGCACATCAACAATGGTAAGGAGCAGAGGAAAAAAGCCCACACCAAAAATAAAGCCATGCTGTAGTGAATTGAAGAAAGATTTTGTCAATTTAAAAAAAATCTAAATGAAAACAAAACTAATGGAAAACTAACTGTGCATCTTTACATCAACTGGCCAATTCTGTGAGTGCTGTAAGCTGATTTTAGATGATTCACATCAGATAAAGACTGTGACATCAAATCTTTAAAAATGGCATCTACACAAGTTGGAACTGAGACACCTTCAAAAGCCTGAGAGGAGCTGGTTTAGTGCCCTGTCCCACAGAGACTGCCAGTGGGTAAACTGGTGGTGTAGGTAGAGACTTGCCCATGGCTGGATGTCAGTTCTGGTGTAAACAGGACCAGCCCTATCCTTGCAAGACAATCTTAGATTGTTAGATGTTTTCTGCTTCTGGAAATTCAAGAGAAATGGCATGACAATTTTTTTCTGTATTACACCAATCCAGATCTAGTTCTAGGAATTTTGCAGCAACAATACTGTTTTGTGTACTTCTGGACTTGAATGTTCTGTCTTGACATGACAAGACAGTCACTTGATATGTGATTTCACAATTTTAGATGGTTACATGGTTTAACTTTTGAATTTTATTTACAAATTCTTAGGTGAAAATCAGATTCAGACATCCAAATTATTTTATAATATATTGGTGTCAGTTTGCCAATTGCAGGAATTAATCCCTCTCTATAGTTTAGACATTGTCTGTTTAACTATGGAATCCTCAGAGTTTGCCAAGTGTGTCTAGGTGCAATTTCACATATATATGAAAAACTATGTTTTGAATTATGCAT
The DNA here is from genome assembly GCA_013398175.1 of Climacteris rufus. Taxonomy (NCBI): domain Eukaryota; kingdom Metazoa; phylum Chordata; class Aves; order Passeriformes; family Climacteridae; genus Climacteris; species Climacteris rufus. The sequence goes on from VZRZ01004813.1 coordinate 1,354,924, forward strand.
CCCTGAAAATCAATAGCAGCAAGGGAGAGGGAGGCAAAATACTATTTAAAATATGTGTTTTCCTCAATCAGGCCAGGAACAAATAGGAGAAGTGGAAATTATTCTGGAAATCCAGAATCAATACTAAGGATATTATTCAATGTGTGTCCTAGAGAAAAATTTCACTGGTTTTGTGCAGCACAAAAAAATCACTTGGAGAGCTCCCCTTCTGCCACCCAGAACCCAAAGCCAACTTTCACGAGTAACGCTACCAGTGTCAATTCCAGCAATGTGTATTGGAGGTGTCCCATCCAAATAGCAATTTGCATTTGCAGCTTAGCTTGGGAAACTAGATGAGATGGCACTCTGCTTTTAAAGGCACTTTAAATGTGCTAAATTGGTTTTACTTCACAGAAGGCATGTGACTATGGCTTCTGTCAAACAATGAGAGGTTCATAGTAATGGGAAAGTGCAGCTATTCAAAAATATTTATTCATATCTCCATATTACTGTTGAGACAGACACTGAAAAACTCCATCTGAGTCCTCTTCTGTGGAAGATTATTATCTTTTTCTCCCACCCTCTCCCTTCTCCCCATTCTCTTTCAAAGTACTTGTAATAACAAGGTACGACAAATAAGGTGTTGCTAAATGCTGTAGGCAGTGTTCACTCCTTAGGCTGAGGATGACTGCCAGACTGTGTTTCAACTTTATATTATCTCTAACCCTAAAACATTCATCAGCTTTAGCTTGTGTTTGTACTTCCATGAAATGGATTACTCACTTGAGGCTTGTAACATGAAAGCCTAATACAGAAACTTTGAATCAGCCAAGAAGTATGGGAAAAAACCCAGTTCTTCTGGTGAAGGGTCGTGAATGTGAGATGTGTTTAGTCATTTCTTAGCTGCTAACACACTGTGGCCAGCTCATAGCTTGGTTAACCCCAAGATGGGGCTACCCCAAGAAGAGCTCTCAGGCTTGGTGACCACCCCCATCTCCTCAGCAGGTGCAGTGAGCAGCCCTGGTTATTCCCAAGCCTTCACTTACCTGAGTGAGTCCTCAGGTGTCCTGTGAGGGCATCCCTGCGGCGGCAAGCGTAGTTACACAGGTGACACTTGAAGGGTTTTTCACCTGAGTGCAGCTTTATGTGGCGCAGCAGGTTGCCCTTCTGTGTAAAGGAGGCTCCACACTGGTTGCACTGGAAAGGGCGTTCTCCTATGGGGAGAAGGAGAAAATATGTGAGAACAAAAAAATCTTATGCGGTAACAAGAGAAAGATTTCAGGGAAAAAGTTGTTTTCTCACTGCTGCTCTGTGACTTCCACCGGCTGCAGGTTTGATATAACATGAGGCTTTCAGACTAAACCTGCCAGTTTCTTAATGCTTCACTGGCTGGGTCAATTTGATCTGAAAATCTAATTTTTTTTTTCTAAATCAGAATGGCACATCACAATGCAAATTCAAACTCATTTAAATAAAGTGACTGCAACATTTTGTGTTGAAGAGCCACTCTTCCTGATCAGCAGTTTTGGAATAAACCAATATCCAATTTTGCATGTTGTGGCATTTGGTGGGGTTTTTAATGTGGCTTTTTTCAAAGGGTCTTTAAAATATGCCACTGAAGCAGCAAAATAAAAAGGAAACTCATTAAAAATGCATTTCAGGATCACAAGTTCATTTCAGCGTTACATTCTTATATTTAAATGAAAGGCACTTCATTATAACAGTTATAATAACTTCTTTTCATTTACATTTTCCCTGTATTTTCCCTTTCAATTTCTTCTCCATTACCTGTCTGTCCCTAAGCAGCCAAATCAGGAAAGAGACAGAGAAAAGAGAGAAAGCGAGAGAGTAAAATCACAGAAGTTAAGACAGTGCAAAGGAAGCCCTGTACTTCCATGCCAAAGTCCCAAGCCTTCTCTAGGTAAGGTATGAACAGAGGAGCTGCACAAACAGGCTCTGATGGTCTAACTTTGGACAGACATGGGGAAAAACTTGAAGAGGCACAGCCTTGATTTGTCTAAACTGGTGTCTGTTATCAAGGAAGTGAATCAAAGCCTTTTAAAAAATGAATATGGCTGTTGTTTCCCTTTTAGTGCTGATTAAAATCAATATGCTCATTAGTTTGGGTGTTTTTGGTATTTTTTTAATTTAAGATGGATGAGGCCTTTTCTGAAATCAGTGGGAAATAAGATATGTTCCCAGTTGTACCAACTAGGAATAAAGGAAAATTTGTACATGAGAGGATTCTATCAACAGGAACTGCTTCTGCATGCCTGTTCTCCACAGCCCTTAACAAAGTCAAACTAGCATTTAAAACTCATTTGCTGAATTCTCTTTCTCTTAGGAATAAATTTAATCTGCTGTAGTAATTATAATGCATCAACAATATTAGAAACAGCCCAGAAACGACCTGTTCTTAGTTTTGAATTTATTTGTATAACACTAACATTGTACTTAAGATTTCAGCACTGAAGATAAAATATTAATAAAAATTCAAAAATTTGAACAATTTATTTCTTCATTCTCACTTAACCATCATATATTATTTTGCACACCTAAGGCCAACTTTCATGTCCATACATATATATGTGCAGCAGGGTCATTTTTGACTTCTGGGTAATGTGCAGCATGATCATTTTTGACTTCTGTGGAATGCAGCAGAACAGCTGAAGATCAATTAAACAGCAACACAGTCTCAACACAAAAACCTAAAACTCTGACATTAGGGCTGGCAGCTTTAGCATTCAGCAAACAGGAAAATTAATCCACTTTATGGCAAGATATTTTCATTGGTCAAACAGTTTCAAGCAGGGCAACATAGTCCCTGTCAAGACAAATGAACTCTCTTTGTCCATCCAGTAGCTCTAGTCATCTAAACTACCCACAACTGGTTCATCTGACCCACAAAAATGCCAGCATAAGCCTTACAGGACTTTGCAGTGTACTTCATAAGCCATGTATGGTAGTGCTTAGGGGGAAAACAGCAGTCACTCTGCTTTACTTCTAAATCTTTGGGGCAGTTACTCAGTGTGGAAGGTATTTTTCAGAAATGGACCGAAACAGTAATGAAGAATTCAGCTAGGCATGGGGGATGCAAATTCGGAAGAAATGGTTAATTCTTACTAAACAGCTTTTGTAGCATTTGTTTCTGTTATTTTTACTCAGAGGAGTGTGAGAGGAGAAAACAAGAATTATAAAAGTACTCCAGGAATGAAATGTAAAGCAAAGTAAGGATGCAATGTACCTCCAACCTACCACTCTTCCAGGTACAGGGTGAAATCTTGCACTAAGTGGAAAAGACAGATGGATGGAGCATTTCAAATGAGACTGCTCCATGCCAAGTATTTCTGCAAAACTTACAGTGGGATCAAATGTAAGGGAAGCTGCACACTCATGTTGCTGCAGAAGGGGAAAACAAACATCCACACCAAAAGACCCTGTAGCTTGGCTTGCCCTTGGTTATCCATGCTGCAGCTTCTGCGGTGAGGAATACCTGCCTTGTGAGTCCAGCAAAACTCCCAGACATTCTAGGATGCTGAGAGCCACCACTGGCTATGGTGATACCCCCCCAAAAAGAGGAAGGTTCTCTTTTTCCCCATCTTTTCTTTTTCAATGGGCATTAGTTTTCTAAATAAATTTGCGTCATTCAGAACCAAGTAACAAGATATTAATGAACTAACTGATGACTGAAATTAGTGTACATGTAAGGAAGCAATATATACAGCTATGCACACCCATACATATATATGCACATATATGCACACTGAGCAAGAGAAGCTTGAATCTATACCCTGAGGTCTCAGCGTCAAGGAGCAGGAGTTTCTTTCTCCTTTCAAGATCTCCATTTTCTTAAACACCAAGCAAGACAGTGGCAAGCTGGAGAAAATCAACATACTGAAAGGGAAAGAAAGTGAGAAGAGTTGGACATCTATGAGTTGGGATTTGATTTGCAGGTGGGAGCAACAGGTAAGGTGCTAGGAAGCAGTCAGTGCTGTACAGCTGCCTGCAGACAGGAGGGGGCAGAAATATCAGGTGCTGCTCTGCGTATCTGCACTTGGCAGGTGTATTCATTAAAAGTAATTATGTCTTTTATCAGGTAAGGCAGTCATTTTATTTTGGCACTTTAGTGTGCTAGAGTTTTGTTCACTTATCAAGTATTTATTTAAGAGAACCTCACTGCATATGCAGGTTTTACATGAATTAGCAGCAAAGCAATTCATTTGTGAGGCTTATTCCTTCACCAGGCATGTATTGAAATGGGCTTCGGCATAGTCAGTTAAATGTCTGTAATAGTATATCCCATTTCTACTTTAATTTTCACAGCGCGGCTGAAAGGAAAAGCAGTCACCACTGTTTTCCCATGACATCCCTTTAATTTAAACTACCAGCTCTGAACTTCCACTCCTTTGCCAGCCCCTGAAAAACCACCTGAGCTCACTCAAAGAGGCTGCTCAGGAGAGGAGCTTAGGACAAGGCGGAAGGAAAACAAAGGCATTCTTTCCATGAAAGGACCCAGGGACAAAACTTCACCCCCTTTAGTCTTAGTAAGCATAAAAGAAGGGCATACTCCTGAGCAAAGTGCCTCTTATGGGGTGCTTCTACAGTAGGCTTGAACTACATTCTCTGATTAAAAAGAGGGTCTAATTGGCAAGGGGAGGGCTCTGTAAAGGTTGGAGAAGTCTTCAAGTGACAGTCCTTGTGTGGTAGCACCCAAGCACCCTTGGCAGGCACATGAGTCCCTCTGCCAGGCAGGGAGTTCGGGCAGATGCAGGTCTGTGCCAGGGAAATGACCTGTCAGCCAGTGAGGCAGCCCCTGGGGATGCTGTCACAGGGATCAGGCAGCCCAGCTCCTGCTCCAGAGACAGCCTGCTGGGTACCAACGTGTGCCCTGGAAACGAAAGCAGCTCTGCCCACCGCCTCCCTAAAGTCAGGTGTATTCTTATGCAGGCATTCAGCAAACATTGGTGCAAACACTGTCATGGAACCTCAGGGACCTGAAACACCTCCTCTGAACCAGCAACAGCAACCCATCCACAGCAGGGGTTTCTTTTTAATAAAAGAACTGTCTGTTTAAACAAGCACAAAGACTTCTACCTCTAAGTGCACTTCAAGTTGCAACATATTGTTTCAACTACTACAACATCCTCTTGAAGCCCATGGGTCTGTTTAAAAGGCCTCATGTACAAGTCATTTTCCACACACACCATATCAACTTTTAAAGGGTCATATTAACATTAAATTTGGAAAAAGAAAAAAAAAAGAAAAGAAAAGAAAAGAAGGACCTAAGGAAACAGCCAACAAACACATTGTTATATCTAGGAAGTAGGCTACAGCCTCTCTTCTGAGTACTAGCTGTGGCTTTTCCAATAAAGATAATTATCTGCTCTTCCCTGACAGAGGGGTTTATCAAAAGGAACTGAACAGTACTTTGAAGCAGGCCATGTAACAGCATTGCTTCTGAACGTGGCTAACCCGTGTTACACTAAGAGGTCTCACCCTTCCCTAGCTTGAACAGACACAGTTACCATGAGAGACAGTAAACACTGCGGGTGATGGAACACACGTGGGCTCTTTTCATGGATCCTTTCCCTAAAACTCTGAAAACACTTTGTTAATCACACTCCTTGATAATTCTGGGGAAATTATTTAAGCAAGACCGTGGGGATGTGGAGAAAGAAAGTATCTATGTGTTCACTGGCACAACTATTTCAGTGGACTGTAACTACAAGGCAGGTTATCCTTACCTTAAAAATACTTTAAAATTCCCTCTCATTTGAATATGCATGTAAAAATATCAAATCCTCAATTTATTTTCAAAGCAATTTCTGTGAAATAACAGTACAGCTCAGTTCTTCTCTTTTAACTATGAATGAAATTAAAGTTTTGATTGGAACCCTAATTTTTAGACAGCTTGTATCAGGCAAGGTGAGACTCACCCTTCTTCATTTGTTTCAGCCTCTTCATTTTTGGCATTCTTTCAGACTATTCAGAATTAGAAAATTGAGGCAAGAATATTCACAGCACTGTACAATGGAAAACCATCCCAATAGAGCACAACATCTTCACATGTCTCTTTTAGTGTCCCAGTGAAAACACTTTAGTACAGACTTGACCAGTGACAATACTTGTTTTTACTTCATGAAACACTGGACGTAAAATGAAACCCTTTTTTACTAAGAATTCAATACTGTTCTCTTCACATGTATTTTGGCAATCACTTTCATAATCACTGATCCATAATGAGCTTTGCTGCTTTGTTGGTAACCTTATAATTGTGTCCGTTTCAGAGTTAACAACAAATGGGCTTTTCTTGAGTAATTCTTAGAAATTTATTAGAAATTAAACAAGACATTTTTACTTTTTTTTTTTTAACTTGTTTTTTTTTAATGTAGCTTCAAACCAAACAATCTATAGGCCAATAGGTGGACTTCAATGAAGAAGTGTCAATTCCTGTGCTGTCCAAAGGGGTGTACCCCTTTTGTGAGCTATAAAGGCTCACCAATGCTGCATTACCTTACAAGAGGTAACATGTGCATGGTACAGAAAATAAGTCTTAGTTACTAATAAGTGGCCAATTTTTGTTCACTAAAGGAAAAACTATGGCAGGCCTTACCAGTGTGGCTTCGTTTGTGAACCATGAGCACATTGGGACCGATGCAAATTATCCCACAGATATCACATTTTAGCTTTCCGTTAGGAAGTCGAATGCCTCCAACTCCTGACAAAGCCTTGCTGCCTGGGCCATTGTGTGAGCCATTCATTTTCTCTCCTGCGGCATCAAGCATTCGTAAATCCTCTGCACATTCTTCCCCATTCATTTCACAGGCACGCCCATTCTCTTCATCACTCTGAGTCTCTATTTTAATATTACCGGCTGAAAAAAACAATACAGGATGCCACTCAGTTTGGTTACAGAACAAATACTGTGGCCAAGAAACAATCACAAGAGAGGAGTTAACTTCCAAACAGCAGGTATAATATAGCTGAATAACAAATGCTATGAACATGACTACAATTCTATGGGCAATGCAATGAGTTTTTAACATACGGAGCAATGAACAGTGAATATCAGTGAAACAAACACAAGACATCCAGGGAGCTGTGAACCCAAACAGTATTACAAATCTGTTTCTAGGTCACTTTGAGATTTCTGCATCTATTGTTTTCATTTTGACAATCAGGCTAATTGGAATGAAACTTAAAATGAATCCACTTCATAGGGATTTGTCCAAAACAATTGTGAAAGTAAGTAACTCAACTCAATGAATAAAAATGAAAAGAAAATTCTCCACTTAGCAGGGAGATCCCAAGGATTGTAATGAATCCAAATATTTGGTTTGCAGTTCTATGGGGTAAGCAATGACAATGGGAAAGCAGAGTACAAACACTGATAAAGAAACCAGATTAAGGAAGGACAGAAGGAAGAATCTAAGGAAATTATAGGAGCGACAGTTGTATTTTTTGGACAGCAGGATTAGGATTGCTGAGTAATAAGAGAAGATTTCTACAGTCAGGAGCTACAATTAAAAAACAGTCAAATTAAAAAAGGTAGGTGGGAAAACTGTTACGACTTTATTGGATAAATCCTTTATGTTGTAATCCCATAGGTGACAACTGCTTGCAGCCAGAAGAAGAATTAAGGTGCAAATTTACCATAGCCTCACAATGTGTGATAACACAGAGGCTGATGAATTTCATCTTATATGAACACACCAAACTTTAAGGAAAAGGGCCAAGATTCAGATCGTTCATGCCAGTATTCATTCCTATTCTGTCCACAGGATTGTATAATGTATTGTGTAGAAAAAAATTAATCCTTGCTGTTATTTCACTCCTTTCTAATCTGGTATTTGGTTACAAAATATTTCTTCATTAGGCTGAAAAACACCATTTCCTTGCCCAAAATCTTATTTTTCCAATAAAAACCTCTTCCTTCACCCCACCTCACTTCAAAATTGAAAGAATTTACTTTAGTGGCTAGCTAAGAATATGAGGAGGCTGTTTATCCAATAAAGCCCAGGTCTTTTCCTTCTGTGGAACAGCAGTTTTATCGTAACTTCATTCAGAAGTGATGGTGTAGCAATGACATAATAATAAGCTATAGGCAATCATTACCTCAAGAGATGAAAGACCCTGATACTCCTTTGAAATAGGGAGGTTTGACAAACTCTTCTCTGATACATCCTGCAACCTCACAGGTGTCCCAGAAGGACTGCATGGATGTGACTGACAAAAGTATGTCTCAAAATCTTAGTGGAAAAGAGAAGCCTAAAAGTGTTCACATTTCTGAATACTGTTTGACTAGACACCTTTAAAAGGTTTACCAATCTAAGTATTGTAATGGTTTTTCAAGTATTGCATTTTTAATAGAAATCATATGCAACACAGAATAAGTGCATATGATAAACAGCAGTTTTCCTTTAAAAAGTATGTTCTAAAAAGGGGAATAATTTAGTGATATGAAAGTGACCAAACAATGATTTACAAAGATGGCATGACTGGTTAAACAGAAGCAATTCTGCAAATTTGGTGGACTACTAAATTTGCACCATGGCAAATTTGGCTTAAGTATATGACAAGATTGTCCATAATTTACACACCACTTTTTCTTTTCCGTTATAATAAATACATATTTATACTAAACAATGATAGACTCCTTGCCTGACAGGGATTTGGAAAAGGTGGCTTTTAAAGGTTAAGTTAAAACAAAATACATGTGAACAAAGCAAATAGATCAGACTGCTTAAGTTCTTTGGTAGTGCATGCAGACAAACATACTTTACTCAGACATGAAATGACACAAACAAAAATCATAAAAGTAGGAACTAGATGGAAATGCTTTGTAGTGAACTGAGTGTCAGTATACTTACTGGAAAAAGATTTGGGAATTATTGCATGAAAGTCCCTAAAGCCTTCCGCCCCGTATACAGCTGCAAATAAAGAAGGCAAACAGGATGCTGGTTTGTGGTACTGCTAGCAGTAAATGTTAAAGAAGATGGCATTATTGCTATAAGATAAATACTTAGGAGAAAGACAAAACTATCATCACAGAAGCAACACAAGCAGTTTATCATGAAGGAGGAACAGCAGCAGAACAGCTGGCAGGGGAATCCTGACCTGTCTAGAACAATTCCCATTTGTGAAAATGCCCTTTTCTTCCAAAGCAGCCAACAAGTTTAATCATGTTTTCTAAAAGCATAATGTCTCTTGGGTATTCCCCTTGCTTGCACATTAATTCCTGCTGAAGTCAAGAGGAACTTTTGCTAATGTGTCTGAAAAGGGCCAATGCAGGCCCCTTTGGTGCAGCTTCCTCAGAATTTAATTTTTGCCAATATACCTTCTTTCTGTGCCAAAGATCTCTTCCTTACACAACCTTGTTTCTAGTCTCTGCAGGAATAAAAAGTGAAATTGTGTTGTTTTCCTCTCATGCCTGCTGGTCTTATGCAATGGAAGAAGAGGGAGTTTAATTTTACATATATATATACATATACAAATATATATAATTCTGTATATTGGCATATTTTTGTTTGTCTTCCTAAGATTTGTCCTAACAATGTATCTACAAAAAAAATAATTAAACAAATATACTATACCCTGCATATTATGAGTAGCCACGTACAAATTAACATGGCATTGGGCACGCTGGTACAGATAATGCTGGAGTTCATTACTTAACATAAGCAATGACAGGGATATTGATGCAGTCAATCTTCACTAAAGCTCTTCACAGCTGTGCCCTGGACTGCTGGAGCTGTATTGCTCAGTGAATGTCCCCATGCACACCAGGCTGAGTATCCAGGATCACATCCATTTGGCAGCGCAGCTCACGGCAGGGGCACATTTCAGGTGCAGAGTTCACTTTGCCAGTGAGAGCTCATGGACAGTGAGGGCACCCGACTCACCCTGGGTCCTCAGGGAAATTTTATAGGTCTGATTAATAAACAAAATCTCTCCATGTTCAAACTTAATACTTGTTGCAAACCTGTCTGCTACACGAGAACTAGTGAAAAGAGCCCCAATGATGCAGAAGACACAACAGGAGAGAGAAATCACTTCAGTAGAAGTCCTAAGGGCTTTTATTAAACCTGAATAATAAATGGCAAGGCAGGGTATACTTTCTTCTTTTTTTTTTCGTGGGGATTTATACTGGAAATAAAAATCACCAGTGTTTTCTACTTCTTTTGTGAGAGTGAAACCTGTCCGTCCCTTGTTATAGTGGGGAAGTTCCTTATGGAGCAACAACAATGTGAAAAATACCTGTAAACCTTATTTTTCACATGCATAGACCAGGAATAAATTCAGCATTTGTACAGGTTTCTGAAACAGTTACTCGATATAGTCTTTGTAGAAATATTTTCTGTGCACATCCATGTACACACATATGCAGACATTAATTAGCTCTGCAACAACTCACGGTGATAATTTCTTGTTGGTTCTTCTAACACCATTAAAAAATTACTCATTAATTAATTAATTACTCATTAATTAATAAATGATTGGTTGGCAGTGACCTAAACGTGCTCTGGGTTTTCTTATCTTTGTACACATTATTACAATCCAGGGGTGTTTTATACAAATCCTATTTATACAAAGGGGTGTGGAGTGCTTTGGTGTCATTGAACTGACAGCTTTCCCCCACTCCTTTTTTATCTACCTGGAGTGTGGAAAAATTACCCAAAAGCAGGGCACTGGCTGGGTCTCTTGTGCCCTCTGATATTTACTAGGAATTTAATTTGATTTTCGGAAGAGCATTTGAAATTAATATTAGCAAGTCTCTTAAGTATTCTATAGCTAAAGGTGATTTACACAAGTCTTAGAAAACAAATAAATTGATATGTCAAAGAGGAGAGGGGTGATGATATGATTTATCACTGAAGAGCAGCATAGCTGGCTCCACATCAAACTCGGGCTGAGGCAGTCAGGAAAGCAGGATGGTATGAGAAGGGACAGCATCACACTTCCCTGGAAAGAGCTGAGCCATGTGGAGATGGAAGGGAAGCATTTTGCCATGAGTGAAAGAGTTGATAGTGAGGAGAAAGGAGAAACCAAACAGACCTCCTGGGAAACTGGATGTAGAGGGTGGCTTTCGAAGGACAGAGAAATAGGCAGCTGGAAAAAAAGAGGCATGTGGAGAATTAGTAATTTGTTTTCAATTCATTGCCAATTACCTTCTCTTCTAGCTATGGGACTCCCAGATGAAAAATCCTTTGAGATTTATGAGACTTTGGCTCAGGCATAGGTCTAAGTACCTGGGCCATAATTCCATTTGGAAGGGGACATTCACCTCCCATGTCAAATTCTTCTCCAGTGGGATTTTTAAAGAAGTAAAAACCAAAAGACCTGGCTATCAAAGGTATTTAGAGAGTAACAGAGAATGAGAAATCACACGGAAGCTTCTGTGGCATTTAAACAATAGAGTTCCCTTACTCCCTTTGATTTTTAATGGGATTTGATCTTTTATCCCAGCAAGTACTGTATCTTATGGGACATACCTGCCTTTAAGAACTTATCGTTTAGACTTTCTTTGAAAATAACCCTGATAATCTGATTCTGGGTTCATGCAATGTCTTGCTTGTACTTTGTAGCCACCAGCAGAGAAAGATCTCTGCAAGTTGCTGCAAATTGCGTGTGTGTAATTTTTTGTTTGCATGGCTCACTTATTATTCCAAGACAAGTCAGAAGTATTTTGTTGATGTTAGTTGATGTTTAAATGGTAGCTTTAAAATCCAACGACAGTTCTCATGAAGGCATCATAACTATTCAACCAGCAATCATACCTGATCATCAGACCAAGTGGTCTGATGATAGAAAATGTTGCTAAAAAGGCAGAGTAAGATTAAAAAAAAACCTTTATCAGGCCAAAATAAATCATCTCAGCATGCTGACATGTCAAGAAATGCAGACAGGTCCTCTTCTTGTTTACATAGGTACAAAACTCAGAAAACAGAATACTGTCAGCAATCCCACTTGTTATTTGATACAAAATATAACAGCTATTCTGGTTTGTGACAGTATACCAAATTTCTATGGCTATGAGCTGAAATCTTTCCCCCTTTCCTTTTTTTTACATCATGTTCATTTACTGTGGCATCAGCTCTGTTCTCATCCCACAAGAGCACTGCTGGTTAAGGATGCCATCCCCAGAAACGTATGTTGTTTATCCACAGAATATTTAAGGAGTTATTATTCACCAACCAGGCTTGACAACAAACAACAAAGACCAATTCATTAACTTAAATTATGTTTCCATTAATTGTATCTTTCCCTTATGAGCTTCTGAAGTGACATGAAGAGTCATGTGGGTGTGGAAAAGGACAACAAATGGTCTGGGGAGAGGAACCATAAATAATTATGCAAGGACTTCAGCCCTTCTTCAGTATAATTCAAAAGACACAACAGAACATAGATGGGACTATCTATGATCAAACTATCTGGTTATTTAGCTACAGAAAAACAAATGCACCCAGATGCTCTTAAATGCTTACTTGTTTTGCTCGCTCCTTTATGCATATAGCACTGCATTGCCCAGTTAATAAAGCATTTGTGGTGTCTCTGTGGCTAAAATGTTGAAAGTCAGAGGCATTTTTAAAGGGAAACAAAAATAACAGAAAAAAGAGCAGCAGCAGGAACTGCTGGGACACACCTGCAGGTAGAAAGGCTGGTGCTGACGGATAAGGAGATCCTCCCTGCAGGGTCTGTGCTGCTTCCTTTGACTCCAAGTGCCAATCAGCCCTTGGCAGCCAATTTCTTCCCTGCTCTAATTTTGGCTTTCAATCAAATGTATATTATTCCAGAAACACAGGCGTCCACAGATAAGCTATCTCCCATGGGACAACTGGTGTGAGGAGCTCCACCCATGTCATCACCCATGAGTTCTACTTCTCCTCCCTGCTGTCTGGGGGAGGTGCCCACTCCGTGCACCAGCACCAGCACCCATCAGCATGCACAGCCCATCCTCAGCAGTAAGGAGCAGGGAACTGTGCTTCACTGCATTGCAAAGCACATCAACATATTTTTCCAAGGGCTGCAGTGAGATCAAACTGTACGAAATGCAAGCAAGTGAACAAAACAACCAACAAAATATGTGCTCTCTAGGTACAAAAACTGGCTTTTGTGCAGACTCCCAGGACACTCCTGTTAGTTACCTACAGGAATGCTCTAAAGGACCCATAAAGATTGACTGGTTAAAGACAGATTCAAGTAATGCCCTCATATATACACTTGATGGCATGTGCCTTTTATACATATTTCTAAATTTGTGTTTCAGCAGGAAATGATCTGCAACCAAACCAAGGAGCTGATCTAGCTCATATTTCTTGTCTTTGTTGTGATACTTGCTGGTACATTTTGTAGTGGATCCAAGTTGTTTTTCCAAAGGACTGTTAACTACCTGTCTGCTTGATGTTCATCATCTGAACTACAAGTGAAACTAAGTTTTAAAGGCAGGAGAAAGAGCACTATAAGGAAATGCCATATTAAACCTGTTTCTCAAGTTCCCCATGTATGTGCAATCCATGCTTCCTCTACTGGAAGTGTTCTGTGCCTTTTACTGGCTGCATGATGGAGAAGCTAAGGGATCTGGGTAACAGACTTTATTGACACTTCTCTGCTTTGAAAAGTAAGCTGGGAAGGCTTTCAAACTGGAGAGAAAGATTTGCTGACAAATGATAGTAAGAACAGCACTTTTCATTCCCAAATTCTTTGTCTTTTCTGCTTTCATCAGATTTCTTTAACATGGGCATTAAAGGATGAGGAAGTAGCAAAAAGGGCATTTAGTAGGAAATTTAAAAAAAGCAATAACTTTAAATATAAATACTTACAACTATGCACAACAGTGAGGTGAAAACACTACCATATATGAACACACTCTCAGCTCACACAAGTATATCTGTGAATACACATGCTTACATGCTGAGACTGCAACCTCTGGAGCTGCGTTCTCCAAAAACACTGAAGGCACAAACATTGTGGCTTGTGCTCTTCCCACACAGCAACAGTTATCCAAGAACAGCAGAGCCTCAGATATATGATATTCTAACTTTTATAAGGCATTTCCCTCCTCTAATGCTTCCACAAAGCATGCTTAGTGAATTTCATGGGTGTTAACCAGTCCTCAAAGAATAGAACAAAATTCTAGCTAAAGGCGGTTGTACGTGGCAGCTGGGAGAACGCGAAGGGAGCATGCACCTGCAAAAATTAGTGGTTCTGAGAAGAGGAATAGCTATGCTGAGGTTCAGCAGGCAGACTACAGAAGCTCCCCAGAGATGGGAGAGACAACCAGACTCTTCCATGAAGCCATGCTGTTATGACTGGAAGTTGTCCTTACCCAGGGATTACTGTGGGCATCCCTAAAGAGGGTAAAGAGCTTAAAAAATGCAGAAATACAACTGAAAACCAGCAATACTTAAGATGATCAGTAACATATGAGTGATGTGAACTGTACTTACAGGGGGAGTTTTAAGCTTGCTTGACCAAGAGAAAAAGCCTGTGAAATCTGAACACACACAGATGGTATTGGTCAGGTACCAGCTGAAGGCAAGACTCATTACCCTGTAGAAGAAAGCTACCACTTGGGAGCAATGAAGTGCCCTTGGTTCTGTGGTTCAGAGAAAGGCAGGGAGATTAACTATTTTGTATATTGCTTCAGAGCGCTTAAATTTGCCCTGCCCTGAATGCAAAGTTAGCCCTTCTTTGAAAACTTTCCCCTTTTCATGTGACAGCCCAGTGAGCTGCCTGCACATCCTTAATTTCATGCCTGGAGTGGTACAGAGCTACCCTAGCTCAAGGTCAGGCCCTTGAAAATCCACCTATGTTAACAAGCAATGTGCTGTGCCTTCGCTATCAGTGAATGGACACATGGACTTTTCCAGGGGCCATTTAGCTACCATGATATGTCTTGAGCAACATTTTACGCAAATGTACATAGTTCCCCATAGCTGTCAAAGGGTCAGTAGATCTAAAATTAGACCAAGAAGCTGTGTTTAGGTTTGGGGAGATGCCTTTTGGTGTTGTGCTAAAGCTGTGCACTGGCAGTGTCCTCTTTTGAGAAGAGGTCAGAGGATGAAATGGAGAGGAACCTAGCCATTTCAGCACTTGGGAGGGCATACATTATGAAAATATTATTATCTTGTCTACTCTGAGAACAAATTGCTGAGCAGAGTCTTCTGTGACACCCTCATCTGACACAGGGGAAAAAAACCCCAGGGATACTGAAAGTTTATTTTAGACTAAAGCAAATCAAATGTAGTCATTGCTTAATGAGTGATAAAGTAGATGTTCTCTCTCAGGACCGTGCAAAAAAGGTGATGCTGAGGTACAGAGCCTGTTTTAGGTCTGTTAACTCTCAGTGCTCAGTTATTTTTCCAGATGTTATTTAAGATTTTTTTGGTGTTGTAGAAATATTATCAGAAGGTTTTGCAATGTAAACTGCTGTTTGCTTGATTACAGTGTGCTCAACAGTCCAGTGAAAGGAAATGCTAATTTGCATCTTCTAGGGAAGAGGCACAAATTGTTCTACACAAATCTCAAGAAATTATCTGGATGTGGACCTACCTGATAGCTCCTCAGGACAAAAATGCCAGGACAAAATCAATCCTTTCTCACTGTATATCACAGACAATACTTTGCTACAGGGACCTGTATTCACCTTCTGGCAATCACTCCTCTGTGTTGAAATGGCAAGAAACCCCAAATGATGCTAGCAGATTCTCAAGAACTCAGAGATCTGGATCATTCTGGAAGTCTACAAGCTCAGTTTAGTACACATTTTTAAGAAACTTCTTAACTTTTCTCATTTCTTGACTACTTTTCATGCTTGCTGTTTTCCTGGTTTTACCTCAGGAAACAGGTGCACACCTTCCCTTTCCTGAAAAGAATACAACCTTAATCATACCAGTGCTATGACAAGTCATCCCTGACACTGAATTCCTCTTCTGTGAGGCATCCAACAATTGAAAAGTTGAACACCATTTTCGTGGGTCTTTGAATGCAGTGCTAAGAGAAAAATCCTAGATTTCACTAGTTTTCTGCAAAAGCTGAAGCAGAGAATATTAAAAAAAAGCTCAGTTTCTCCAAAATATGTGGAGAAAAATATGTCAGAAGTTCAAACTAAAGAATTTTATATAGAAAAGATATTACATCAGGAACAGAATCCTTCCTGAACTTCCTAGCTCCAACCTGCAATCACACCACAGATGTGATTTGAAACTACCAAATTTAGGAGTCCCTATCCCTGTCTCCAAAACCAGAGAGAAACCATGCTGCAGAAGAGATCTCCAAGTTGAAATTTAGTTATGTTTCTGGTGCAGGTATCATCATGTGTCCTGAGGAGAAAGGACAACAAGGCGATCCACTCAGGTGTGGCTTCCTCAAACTCTGAACAATACTTCAGCAATACCTAAGGTTGGTGAGTGTAAAAGGTGTTTAAAAATTATTTTACCTCTCTTTTGAATGAGTAATCTGACATTTGAAACTCACTGGAAACACAGTCAAGATTACAATCTTCAGACAGTCACAATCACCATGCTGGGTATCACTATCTTACATCAAAATGCAACCATTTTCTTAACTTGGACAGATCAACAAACCATCCAATTCAACATGATGCTGGCAGAGCTTCAAGGGAAAAGTCTTTCAAAATAATAGTTGTAAAACTGAATAGTCTCCAATACCATCACTTGACTAAATTGCCACAAGGAGCCCAAAGGTGATATTATGAACATGAGAAACATATAATTCAGGCCACAGAAATTCTCCCATCAGAGCCTTTATTTATGGATGAAGTATAGAACAGAATACTCTAATATGGTCTAACTAGTGTTCAAACACTGCTTACACTTTTTAAAACTCTTCCACTCATTTCAATATACCCACAAATTACTTTAACATTTGTCTATCAACAAAAGATTTTTACAAAAGCCACTACTATTTTGCGGCACTCCAACTTCAGATACTAATGAAACAGATCACCCTGGAAAATGCTGATCCACTGAGAAATCAGACCACTGTCTCAAGCTTCATATCCAAATCCTGGACATCCAGTCATCTTAGGAACACTCTCTGTTTAGCATGCATGTGCAGGTAGGCATTTGTTACCTCCTCATAAACTCTGTTTGACATAACCTCTAAGCTGATCAGTAGTTAACAACAAGGGCATCTATGGACATATTCTGATTTCAAATCTCAGAGATGGTTCAGCTACTGCTTTCCAATCTTCAGCAGAGGGAGACTATGATATCCTTGGTCCACCAGAGCACCCCACAGACTGGAAGAAACTGTGTGGGAGTGGAGAGCAATTCTGAAGTATCTAAATTATCTTGGAGCTTAGGTATCCCTGATTTTTAGTGATGGTTAGATTTTTAAGACAAGCTGAGCTTCTCATGGTGGGGGTGTGAGGGGCTTGGAAAAACAGTAAACCCACAATGAGAATGGTGTTGAACTTGAGTCCAATTGCAGCCGTAGCTGAGAAATATTACAGCTTCCCCCTGTCCAGTGTAACAGGAAACCTTTATCTGCTGTTCCTCTAACTCCTTCCACAAACATAGAGCAGTCTGGACATATTACCCATTTCCTCCCAACCCACAGTTGTTTATCTACTTAGCATCTGTCATGGCCTAGATGTTTGGATGAACTCCTACAGCAGTTGCTATGATGTAAATTTAAATAATTAAAGTTGGAAGGTTTCTAGAAGACCACAGACAGTAAATAAAGATGGAGAGGGAGAAGGAGAGGGAGAGGGCGAGGGA
>VZRZ01004813.1:1372847-1393781 GCA_013398175.1 Climacteris rufus
GAGGAGCATCTCTAATTAATGAGTGCCCTAGGAAGTAGCTGGAACATAGTCCCTGGGAGTGAGTTTTTCCAGCTGCCTGATATCTCAAGAGAGCTACAGCATCTCCTCATTTTCAACCATGTAATCTTCCAAAGATTTGCTTCACATACAGACATGGGCCCTAGGAGTAGTTTGTCTTTTGCAGTTCTATTATTTAGTGGTTTGTTTGTTGTTTTTAAAGGACAATGCTATGAACTATGCAATACAGGCCCGGAGGCCTGCTCAGCTTTCCTGTCCCTACAGGCAAATTCAGAAACACATCATAGCTGTATCTTTTCTGTTGCATTAGTGTTGTGGGAGCCCCCTACACTGGTACTACCTGAATCACTCTTTGCATTCAAGGACATGGTGATGGTTCAGTTTGGGATTATCTTTAGCTCTGTGGAAAGCCATTATCTCAAGTTACCAAGCTGGAAACTTTCTGACTTTCTGTCATTTCCCTATTTATAAATCTCTTTATTCCTTCACTTAATTACTCAGTCCTGACTCTCCACCCTGATCTGCTTCTTTGCACTCCTGGAGGTGAAACCAAAGAGCTGCAGTTGTGACACTGCAGTTTGTGTCACACTGTAACATTTCCACATCCTCCTCACTCTGTTATAAAAGCATTCTAAGAGGAAGAAGGGCAAATAATGAAATATAGGAAAGCAGGAAAAGAGGAAGCAGCCAAGAGACAGCAGCCCAACTGAAATGCTAAGAATTATGGAGAAGTGACAGAAAGGGAAGCATAGACCAGGAATTATACTTAGTGGCTTAGCAGAAAAAAAAATTAAAATTTAAAATACAGAGAGTTAACCCTTTTTTTGCCTCTGCAGTACTCTTCAAGATTACTGTTTCTCTCCGACTTTCACCCACTTGACATATATTCCCTTCCCCACCTACTTTAAGACAGTCACCAAACTGTGCTCCTCTGTTTGCAGCTGGACTCCTCCAAACCTGAACTAAACACCAGCCCATTCCTTATCTTCATCTCAAAGGCGTGATTAGGCAATGGTCTTTTTTTTTGCTGAAGATGGCCCTGGAGGACAGAGTGATGGAAGAGTACAGAAGGAAATTGGCTAAAGCAGAGTAGGAATTGCCTAACTAGGCAATCCTGCCTGGCTGGCAGCGGATGGAGCAGACAACTTAGGAAGTCCTTCCACTGAGATCATGTACTGTTCTGTCCCGCTTGTTCAGAATGAAACTTGGCTGGAGCAGAAAGCATTTGAGATTCACATGAAGAATTTTCTCTTCTCCATTTCCAGGCAAAATAGATACAAAGCAGAACATGGACTTCTTTAAGAACAGAGTGGGAACACCAGCTTTTTACACTGCTCCATTTCTTGGGGACTTTTCAGCAAGAATTCATCTGATAAAGAGCAGAGTAGAAAGTGAAAAACATGAGAAATGACCCTCTATAAATATCACAACACTAACAGTTATGCATCCCTTCTGAGTCAAGCTCCAGTTTTTGTCTTATCCAGTGGCTGACTGAGTTTTGCAGTTTCTCAGGAAGATAGTGGTGAAATCCTGCAAGTAAATGAAGACAGGAGTGTTACACAAAGGTGTACTGTGGTATATTTATTCGTTCATCACTGCGTGAAAGCTACCTTGTTGGAAGAACAGTCAAAACCATTTGTGGCTATTCCCCACAAAGAAGGCTGTCAGGAGGTGATAAGAAATGGGCATTAGTAAGGCTTCACTTTCTTTGAAACACTCTTAGAGAGAGAACATCAACAGGTTCAGCTATTTTCCCTACCATTTATCTGTGAATTAGAAAATATCTTCTGGGCCACCTGATCAATGTTTAGTTCTTCATCTAAAGTTAATGTATTTTGGGACGTGTGGGACAGAGGAGAGATGACACTACCTGCATAGGGAGGAGTTAGCAGTTTCCTCCTGTGAACAACAACAGTCCCTGAGATGGAATCAGGGTTGGAGACCTGCCCTGCAAAATCCTGCAGCTCTGACTGCTCTCCCACTTCCCTACAGGTACAGCACCCAATACCTCCAGTTTACGAGGGCAGAGTTTATATACTGAATTATTCTTGTAGGGCTGGCAGTGTAACCAGGCTGTGCAATACCCAGTACATTTATGTGAGAGGAACTATGACCGTCATAAAGATTTGGCCTAGTTTATCATATCCTACCTATTACAGAGATGGGCTGCTGGATATTTCAGGTTTGAGGGTCATGACCTGCTTTCTTCTGGCTTTACTAGTTCTGGTCTGGTTTGCACTTCAGTGGAGGACCTCGATGTAGTTCAGCATTTCCAAGGATAAAATTCAGACATGCAGCAGTTTAAGAAACAATGTTTTGTTAAATCAAATGAGCACTGTAAAAGAGAACTTAGATATGGATGTTCTCCACAGGAAATGGATGGAAGTTTTCTATTTGACTTTGGATAAGAAATGTAAAGCAAAAAAGGCAGAAATAAGATCATTTTTTCTGTCAAGCCAGTCATAATGTTACTTACTGTTAAACCAGAACAGACTGAAACAGCTAAGCATTTGCCTTGACTGCAATCCAAGTAGTCCTTGACTGCAAGGCACAGGTAGTTTGATTAAGGAGCAATACCAGAAGGGGATTTTTATGCTGATGTAAACTTGGAAAAAAGAGAACATTAAATAGTAATAGAAATGGGTAATACTTGATCCAGAGCAATTCTCAATTTCTCACCAATTATTACACCAATTATTATTATTAAAGGTACTTATCCTTTAATAATTCTCATTCTCACAAGCAGTATCCTACTGCTTCAGCCTACAGAGAATTTAATAACTAACAAAATTATACAGCCCCAAAGAAGGACAAGGCACTGGATGCAGACTGAGGAAATCTAGGTTTAATTCCTAGCTTGGCCACAGACTTCCTGTGTGGCCATGGGAAAGGCGCCTAATCCATCATGTGCCTTTACTTCCCTATCTGCACATTTTTCAATTCTTTTTAATGGGGATAACACTTTTTTTTTTTTTTTTTAAATGGGGGACTCAAAAGCCGTTTTGCTGCTTAGAGTCATTCCTATATTCAGGCACATGCCTCTCAGATGTCCTAACACATAAAGCTGAAATCTGGCCATACACTGGTCACTCTCCTGGCACGTGTCCCACAGAAGATAACTAGGGACCATGGAGTAGGCAGAAGTTGTAGCTCCAAAAGGTTGTATCACTTAGGTATTTGTGAAAACGCTAACCAGAGTCTGTGATGCGTCTTACAGAATCATACAAAGGTAGAATTATTGTCCAGGCTAATAAACCTAATAAAATACCAGATATCAAATGCTTGAAGCCTTCAGCCAGCTCTCCCTTATCTTCTGCAGACTGATGCAGAAGCAGAAAAGAAATTGTGTTTTTCCTCAGTTGGTCTTTTCCCATGCTATCTACTACCCAAAGAGAAAAAAACACATAAGCTGTTAATATCCAAAGCAGGTTTTAATTATCCTCCACACTGAAGCCAGCATGGCAAAAGTTATCAGTGGTCTAAAAAAGGAGAGAAAAGAGGGCTCATTGTGGGAAATGACCTAAAACTGAAAACTATGTCATCTCCAGTTCAGCTGCACAGTGCTTCTCATACACGTTCAGCTATGAGGTGTGAAATCTCACTTCAAAATCAAATTGCTAGAGTATTTTTTTTTAAATGCAAAAGATCTTCAGAAACATCTCAACATAAAGAAAAGCTTGGACAGGAGTATGGATTTGATACCCTGAAATTTTGGCTTATATAAAGTCCCAACTTCATCCTCAGCTGCCCAGCCTCACAAGTCTAGCCTCAAGCACTTCTGTCTTCCCAGCCTGGAATTTCACTCATTGCACTGGTGCAATCCAGGACTTCTGCCTTTCCAAATCAGGCGCAGAGCTGGGAATCAGCTCTCCTCTTTTTGCAAAAGTCCAAGTGATACAGTAGATTGCTCCTCTGTACTAATAGCTAGACTAATTAGAACTCAGGAAATTAATTATTTCCTGCTTCCCCAAGTGATCTAATAATTCATTGACAATATTTATTTTATTCCCTCATGAAAAATCACCAAATCTTTAATTTATTTACTTTTACCTGCTTTATATTTTTCAGTCTTACTTTTCAAGCTAAGGAGATGTGGTTTGAAACAAAGCTGAGTACTTTGAACCAAACCAATCCCACTGCATCCTGGAAGAACACACATGACTTTTGCTGCATCTATTAGAAAAACAAATTAGCTCTCTGGTCTCCAGAATACTACGTATGGTTTAGATTCTACAGCACAATCGATTACATTTCATTCTGCCCTACCTCACACTTACCTTGGCTAGGACTTGTAAAGCTTAATTAATCAATTATGTATATATAGCCTTAATTAGACTGTAAACTCTTTGGGGTGTTCTGTTGGTGTTTGTGCAGTGTCTAGAGCAACAGAGTTCCTTTTCCAGGAACCCTATGCCACAACATAAATTCACATATAAAAGAGATCTAACAAAATTATTGGAATAAAATGAAAGCAGAAAACCCCAAACCCTAATTCAATCCCTTTCTCAGTCTTACAGCAACAGAAGAGCTAAAATGGACAGAGGACACACAATTATACAAGATCTGTGCTGTGAAAACTGGTGCCAGACATTCACAGGCTGATCAAAACTTGGTCTCCCGTAAGGGTTAATGATCTATTCAGACTATCATTGTTGGCATTTCCTGCCATCTCAGCATTTATGGAATATTTGAAAGTGTCTAGCAGGCAAAGTTTTTGTCAAACTTCCTCTCTGCTCCTAGCCGCGTGCCCTAGACAGTGTAAGTGCCTTTTACTTGGAAGAATCCTTTTTAAAGCATCTGCCCACTTTATGTTTAAAGTGCTTTTCAAATGTTCCAAAGGAAAAGACATTGCATTGTGTTTTCACAAAATATGACGCATGTCCTACCTAATGTGCCATAACATATTAGGAAACCTTCTTTCCCATGAACTACCAAATTGCAGCTCCTTGTTGCTACCAAGCCAGTGCATCAGCATCAGGATACATAATGCACCTAAATTTCATACTAACACCCAGACAGTGTGGTGGAACTAAGAGTGAGGCAAAAAGAAAGCATGAAAAGCCTCCTCATTAAAATGCAAAACAGCTCTACAGAAGTTGCTGCTTCTTATTAGCTAGGATAAACTTTGGTGTCTGTGCCATGGCTGTGCTGCACTGTGGAGTTTAGTGAGGCCAAGAAAGGAAATGAAACCCTGCTAATTTCACCACCTAGAAACACAAATATCCAGAAACAGTTTGACCTATTGGTTATACAGGCTGAGCCAGGTCATGGCCAGTCAGGTTTTTCAGAGGCTGCAGCAAGTGTCCAGACTTGGACTTCAGAAAATCAACCTTTACCTGGGAAACTGGTCAGCAATCAGAGACAAAAATATAGGACTAATGAATGATGCTTCGTTCATTTACAAGAGAGAAACTCAAGTCTGACTTGTCCAATACAAAAAGACAAAATCACAATGGTTGACTATTTCTGAGCACATAAGTCACCCAAATCACAGTGATGTCAGTATCTTACTTGAAGGCCTTTGGACTCTTGGAAAGTGTTAGACATCAGGATTGTCACTTGCATTAGGGTGGTTGTAAGAGCTATCCTTGCCACCAGGAAAAAATAAAGCACGGATCATCCACAGCTTCAAATTCCTTTTCCTTGGAGGCATCATGGAGTCCCAGGAAAGCTGATGTGATGCAGGCTGGCACCTTCAGGGTAAGGTGCTTCTCAAGTGTTTGTAGAAGAGAACATTGGAAGTTTCATTTTCTGTTGTCATCTTTTTTTTATCGAATGAATGTGCAGTGACTGTCAGTTGTGCAGGATGGTGGCATGCTGCAGCAAACCTTCCCAGCAAGTCTGCTGAAACTTGCTTCTGCTGATGCAAATGTGCTACTTGCTAGAGCTGCCCATGGCTATCTGATGAACTCCCATCCCATGCCTGAACGTGAAAAACACAACCCGCAGTGATGTGAGGATCACTGTGTTCTCAGGAAGTAGGCAACTAATATAACTATTTGTGCTCTGTCTCACTGAGGGCAAAAAAGAGGGGTGAAAAAAACCACCATTGCACGGCAAACATGAGTTCCCACACAGGAAGGCAGGGGACTGCATTGTGTGCATCTAGCCTGGCCTTTGAGTGGAGTTACATTTTGCAGTCCCCAAGATGTGCATGTGAAGATTCCCTGGGACAGAAGAGCAGAGGGGTCCATTGCTACCTCTGCTACCAGTGATACTTTTAACTGTGCTTTTGTATTTGTTAGCTCTGTTAGCTACTGAAACATCGCTAAGAAAGTTATCAAGTTAGGCATGCATAAGCTTTTAGTGGAAGGCTGTATCTCAAGTGAGAGATACAAGATATTATATCTGCATTTTCCATTTAGATTATTTCAACATGTCACCCGTCTCTCCCTCTTCTATGTGTATCCTATGTACCCCAAAGCTTCACTATGCAATCCTATATTTGGTATAGGATGGTAAAAGATTTTTCTGGAAAAAAAAAAACAACATTTAATGAATGTTTCCCCATCTCTCCATTACAGACCTTATCTAAATAACACCACAAGGAATTAAGTGAATAAAACATCTGAATGCAAGGAGGAATAGCACTTATGAACTGTGGGGGAGAATCCTGAGGAGCCATGTACCTCTCATTGCTGAGCCAGCAGTGGCAGGAAGGAGAGCCTCTTCAGGTAAAGAATGCTAGCAGAAAGAATTCAGGGGTGTGTTTGTTTCTCTCTCCTTTCCACATCTCCCTCTATCTTCTTGAACTCCTTGGTAGTCCTTCTAGTACCATGACCTTCACAATTGCCTTGGCCCAGCAGCTTTACGCAGACTACAACGGGTACAAGTGGGTTTTCCTCAGCTGCTGCCCACTTCCCAAATGGAATTTACACTTAGGTTTCTTATAGGGATACAGGCAAGCTAGCAGGAACTAACCTTTTCCTCTTTTAGGTTTGAAAAAAATACTTTTATGGCATACATTTGTGTTGCAGAGTGCATGTTTGATTGGTCTTAAGAAGAAGGCAAAGCTCAGCTTTCAAGAAAAATGTTCTTTTGCATATGTGTGCTGTTTTTACACAAACACAGAGGAACTTGGTTTTGCAAGCACAAAATTTTATGTGTGCTGACAGACATTTGTGTATACATATGTGTAGGTGTGTACATGTAAGCATGCTAAAGGAAGAACATGAAATAAATGGCTCTTGTTGGCTGGAAAATAAATTGCCATTTCAGATTTCAAATGGAGTATTAAAGAGTAGAAATGAATTACAAAAAGTTTTAGAAATTAAAAACATTTTTGCATTGTCTTCTAAACACCAAGGGCTGTATCAAGCATTGTATAAATCAGTCTGTTTGCACACAGGAAAGAGCTTATTATTAATGCTTATACTGTACAGCAAATGTACTGACTCATTAATGTGTAATTAGAGAATAAACAGTAGCAGACATCTCTAGTTGGTTTTGCAAGGAGAAAAAGAATTCCACTTAACACCACAATAAGCCCACGATAGGATACCAATTTTACTAGGATCTACTAGCAATGTGGTGGCAAGATTAAACAAATGTGTTACTATAACAGAGGTAATGCCTCATTACCATTATTCCTCCCTCATGTTTCATGTGTTGGGCTCCAAAGCCACTGAAGCCTTTTGCTAGCACAATTATCATTTCTCATTTTTACTTCTACTTGCCATTATGTGGACAAATGGGCAGGAAGCTCAACCTCTCCCCAGAAAAGCCTAGTTCCCATTTGACTTCTACATAAATTGTTGTAGATCCACACCTGCAGCAGACAAAGCTCGTGTGACCACGCTGGCCATCAGCCCTTCCCCTTCCCCACCTCCCCTCCACCATCCAACCATGGGAGGTGCCAGTTACAAAATTAGTTGGATTGTGGGAGGAAAAAGGGCAAACCCTGACTCAGAAAAGAAGGTCCTGTGTCAGTGCAGAAGGGATGTTCTTACCTCTGCTCATGGGTTCAGTCTGGGAAAACTGGGAAGAGTACTCTGCTTTGGAAAGACAGAGACATGCACAGCCTGAATGGTGAATAACAGCCAGCTGGAGGTCAGTGTACCAACGGATCATGGGCAATTTGACACTTCTCTCAGTCACATAGGTTTTTTCCCATTGCAAATCTAGGTACAAAACCCAAGCAGTGGGTCCCACCCCACAATAAGGCAAATATATTTTTCACAGTGAATTCTATAGGTGCATGTGTTATTTTCCCCTGAAAATGAATTTTCATATGGAAAGAACTGGAAAGATATATCTGAAATGCAGATGCAGCATGAGTGGTGCAGAAGCAGCAGTGTTCCCCAGCTGGCAGTCACCATTTTGGTGCTAATGAAACCATCCAGCTTCAACGCCAACCACTGCCACTGCCACCACTTCCGCGCATTGCAACACATATTCACAGCAGGAAAAAACAGGCTCCATAGCCTGGTCCATATAATGCTGAGCTGCACAGTACTGTGAACAAGAAGGAAGTCATCTCCCTCCAAAAAACCCCTAAGCCACTATTAAAAATCAGAATACAAAGCTCTTATCTTAGACAAAAAAAACCCAAAAGATTTGGGAAGTTCAAATCCATAGTGGGGATGTTGGCTGATCACAGCTTCTTACAAATACAGGATGCTTTTAAATGATGAAATATGGAGAATGAATATTTCCTCTTCTAAATTGCAACACAGGTTGAAAGTGTCACCAACTTTAGTTTAAACCCACCTTTCCATTGCATTAAATATTTCTGTTGTGTTACTTAAACATCAGGGAGGAAAAAATCATATGCAGATACTCTCTGTTATATGAAGGAATTAGCAATTAATTCTAAAGATCTCAGCTATTATTTATTATTTTAGGGAGGGGTCAGGGAAAAAGCGAGTTCTTACATTGTTCCATAAAATAATCTAGAAGTTACTGAAAGCTCTGGTAAGAGCCACTTCCTCAGAAGTAACATTTCCAGGGTAAAAAAAAAAAAAGTTCATGTGAAAGTTCTCCTTACTCTTCAGTTTCTTCTCTTTTTTTTTTCTTTTTCCTTTTTTTTTTTTTTTTCTTTAAACTCTGATATATGGCTTGGAAGAGTGGAAGTTAATTCATGCTGTCATATTTTTCCACATTTGCTACCTTTGTTACACTTTTCAAATGAGATAATTTTAGGCTATCTTTGGGGGAGGAGAAACAAGGGAAATTGAATTTGAAAACCAAAGAGCAAAACACGGGCCTTAACTTTTCTTTTTGGATCTCTTTGGTTTGGAAATTGAGGGTAACTCTGTGCTTGCTCTGCCATTTTTTTTCTGCATAAATCAGGTACTTAATCCAATTTTTAGGTATGGACTTTGGCATGTTAGGGTTGAAATCTCATTTGCATCAATAGAATAGAAGTTACTCCTTCCAAAAATCCCTCTTGGTGCTTGTGGTGTCAAAGCCTCACATTTCAGGCTGCAGGTCAAGCCTGCTTTTGGGCTGCTGCTCTGCTCACTCACTTGTTCAGGGAGGCAGCTGCATGAGGCATGACAGTTTCCAATAAGCTGTTTCTCGAAGCCAAAATCCTCAGATACTAGCTGATCCACCTTCACGAGTTAACAGCTTGTTGTGGTCACACATCTTCACCACAAATGACATGCTGAGGGTGATCCTGCACCAGCTGCTATGGTGTACCTACCTACTGCCTGCAGGACAAAGCTTTTTCCTGACAGACCATCTCCTGAGGCTTCAAGAAACCTCACACAGTGAGCTCAGTGAAAAAGATTCGGGGACAAATCTCTGTTCTGCTGCAATAAGTGGTGTTTGCTCCTGGCGCTAGGACTACAGCTCCAAAAAAGAGCTCTTACATCCCCTCTCTTATCGTAAAGAGCTTATTCTACATTGGGGAAAACTGTGGAGGCATGGCCGTGCTGTAAATCCTTCCTTGCAAATATCAAATGTGGGAGATGCAGCCACAGTGACACTGTTTTTGCACATTTTGCTGTGGAACAGAGCTTGGGAAGTTCATACTTGAGGGAAGAGCATTGCTGCAGGTCCTATTCAGCCAGAAACCACCTCCTCCCAAGGAGGCACCACAGCAAGAGCTGAAATTACAGAAATGTGAGGAGTGGCTGAACAAAACCAAAAGAACAGCTGGTTCTGAAACAGCACCTCTGTAGAGGCAAGTGGCCCCCTACACTGTGTCTCAGTCCAGCAGTTAAGTCTTCTCTAAGGCTGCAGTCCTGAAGAGCACTCAGGGTGAATGAGAACTTGCTCAAGGTAAAAAGCAAGCCTACAACAAAGAACAAGCAAGAATTAACAGAGAACAGATGGGTGGCTGGCGTTGGGAGGCCAATCCAACCTTTTGATGAAGAATCATTCCCTTAAAATAATCTGAGGTTTAGCAAGCTGCAGTTAGAAAGGTCCTCCCCAGCTTAAAATATGCCCATCTTCCAGCCAGAGCCTGGTATTTCTGAGCTGAGTTGCAGCCACTGCTGAGATCCTGCTAGATAATTTTAACTCCCGCGTTAGAATGGAGCTTATCTCTGAGGCACATCTCTTCTGCTCAGATAAAGAGAACTTCCTCTCAATTCAGTTTAGATCAGCAGACTCAATCTCCTACCTAAAGCCACACAGCTAAACACACTGCATCTCCCCAGTGCAAGCAATGTTTTCCACTCTCTCAACACAGAAGAAAAAATACTTGCATAGTTCCCAGGCTTTTCCTGACTTTTGTGCTGATGTTGTCTTCTGAAAACACAGCAGTACCCATCAGGTGCTCATGAAATTGGCTGCAGCTTCACAAGCTACACAGCTCTGGAGAAATAAGAGAAAAAAACCCCACAGCTTCACCACCTACTGCAAAACCATGTTGCCACACAGTGGCAACACAAATTGTACTTCTATCAAACTGGTCAGGAGTAAAAAAAAAAATCCTCACAAAACTAAATAGAAATCATTGGAAAAGTACAACTCCTTTTTAGGATCAATTCTGTTCTCAAGGATTTGATTTTGTTATGTGCTGTGGTTGCATCAGAGGGCAAATCTTTGCATGCCTGCTCTGGCACAGGTTGAGAGAACTGCGCTAATGCAGTGCAGCCTATGCTGGGGCTGTGGCAGTTCTGCTTTCCAGGCTCGCTCACCCTCACTTTCAAAAACTACTTCCGAGTTTGTTTCAAAAATGTTCACCCTCCATTACTTGCAGCAAGCATTTTCAAATTTGATAGAGGAATTAATCTTCAGTAAGAGGGCTGTTTCCCACTTGCCTTTCTAGCACATTTTTCTAAGTCCTAAATCATTACATAGATCAGAGCTTGTCTCTGGCTCAACAGGAAATTCCAAATGGATCCATATACCTGGGTCTTCTGCACCGCACCCCAGCACACTGTTTCACCCTATGCTCATGTAAAACATACTTTTGAAGGCTGGTATATAATGTATACCCTGTATAGCATACATAAGGGCATTCATGACATTTGTCACATGCCTTTTCCGACTAAACCACTCCCATCCTCCTCCATACAAATCCCCAGAAGAGTTTTGCAGACAAAACTAAAATAAACCTGATAAAAATATCTCCTCCATTCTCCTTAAAAAAATGTAAGTCATACTGGCAGCCTCTCAGAGCATACAGTACCAGTCCATACTGGGGAACGTTACTTTGGGGTTAGAAATAGGGGCTTCAGACCAAACAAAAGGGGAGATTCCCAACTTCCTTATTTTCAAAAGTTCCTAAAATATTTTAGCTAGTTTTTCAATTCCTTCAGAAGCCTCCTTAGTTGGACTTTCAAGCCCTGTTTCACTGTGGGTGGTTAAAGACAATTTTTAAAGCTTCCCAAACAATTTTGAATTTTCTCACTGCTGTCATGAGGGCTACATCAGGTGAGACAGAAATTTTCACCAATTATTTACAAAGGCTCATCAGCTTCTACACACTTTCATACCTTTGAGCAGCAGAGATGTCCATCTGAAACCTGAGAAAGTAAAACATATTACACAACACTCCAGATTATTTTAGCTCTTGGAATTTACTTCTCTGAACGTCCACTGCACACATGCCACACATGCATTTTATTATTCATACCCAAGGCACTGCCTTCATAGCCACTGAACTCCCACAGGAGAAGCGTGCAAAGATATTTAACTCCAGCAGTCTTCCTCAGCCCCTTTCCCCGCCCAACAGAATTACCGAAGCAGCAGGGAGCTGGACCTGTCTGAACCACCACGATTTTGCAAGCTGGGTGGGGCACTTCCCCTTTTGTCTTTCCTCGCTTTTCCCGTCCATCTACAGCCTTTCCACATTTTTACTCTGTCTCCACCCAGCTGTGTGTGAGTTGCAGCAGATTTAGGTAATGGCAATAGCTGTGGTAGCCTGGTGGCCCCTCAGCAATGCTTATGTCCGTGCTCTGAAATAGTTGACCTCCTGTTAAGGAAATAAAGCATCAAAGCTGCTCAGAGAGGGGACACTTGCCCACACAGTAAGTAGCTCCTCATGCAGGTTAACGCCTCTGAATGCCCACGGCTGGGAGGGAAGACCCCAGGGTGTGAAGGCAATGCCAGGGTCCCAGTGACACCAGGCACCAAAGCCTGAAGTTACACAGGCTTCTGCTTCAATAACTGCGTTGTGGCAGGGGGGTAATACCATCACTTGGTATTTCCCACCAAATGAGGAGAAAAATGTCAAAAAAAAGTACTCCTTTAAAAGTCTCTTCCCGTACTAGTATCCTGTATTTTAAACAAATAAAATTTATAATTTCACATGAATCTTGTCTTCTATTGATGTCTAAGATCACTTTGACGTATTACTTTGGGCATCTTCTTTCAGCTGTACAACAGTTTCAACCCAATTTTGTGAGATGACTTCTCCCCATTTCTTAAAAAGGAGATCTGTATACATTTATTCCAGGTCCAGGCTGTAATCTGTGACAATAGTGGCAACCCTTGACTTCTGTCTTAGAAGTTTATGGTCATCTGCAGCATCAGACAGCAGTCTGTGCAGAAATGGTGAGCCACAGTCTCCTTCTGAGGCTACTAACACTGTGAGATGGGTTTTTGTCTTTTACCCAGTGATGATCAGCTATGGAATGGGCAGTTACGGATAAAGGAAGGCATTGCCTACCGTTCTAGACAAATGCTACCACTGCAGCAAATGGCTCTTTTCCATGAACTAGAGTCTGATCTACAGCTCACTGCTCATTAACTTCCCACACACGGCTTGAATTAGGGTATGGTCTCAGAGCACAAACAACCCTAAATTGCAGCTCTCTACCACACACAGGATGTTCAGTACTGATCATCCACAATAGGTGCACACAATGTTTAACCTGAAACTTGGGGACAGAGTGAGAATCATCAGATGATATTTCAAATAGGTTATCATGGGAAACAGGGCTGTCCAAAAGAGGCTGCAAAAGCACTAATTCTTAATGGAATGGAATTTCTGTGGAATATGTAATTCTTAATAACTCACACCAAAATCATGAAAGAACATTTAGAAGAGATGGTAAAACAGAGTCTCCAGTGCCTTAAAGAGCTGTGAAAAATCTCACTCTTTGCTGAAAATATTGCCTGTGTTTTCTAGAGAATCTAACTGTAGAGCAGGTGGGTGTAAAGAATAAAAAGAAAATGATGAAATGTTACAGGTGCCAGTTCAGCCTGAGAAGTGAATTTGGGGTGGAGAATAGGACAAGGAAGGAAGAAGATCTAGTGGACAGAGCGGCAGAAATTGTGGAAGGAAGCTTCTCAACACATAGTGACTTTCTGGGGGTTGCAACATTAAAATCATTGTAAGCTCATCAAGGAAATGAAGAGCCTTGGCAGTGACCAGATCATCTCTTTCAATATGTTTCTGCTTTGTTGTTCTACTTGGGGTTATTACTAGAAATTGTAGATGACTTTACTTCCGTAAATTACATTTTAACACACACTGATTATTTTTGCATTGGTCAGAAGAAACCCATGCCTTGAGTGTCCCTCCTGTCCAGGGACACAAGTCAAAACATACATTTCATGAACATCCGGGTACCTTCCTTACAAAATTTGCACCCTCTGCAGTAATTTTTAGTGAGAACTCAAAACTTGAAGGCACCCAATAAAATCTGCCAAGTGAGTAGAGGACTTCAACACCTTCCTTCTCAGGGCAGGAGAGAGCTTTCAAATGGTTCTTTCAGCTCTACAGCACCACATTGAAGTCTCAGTACAGGTTTGGAAGACGCACGAAAGAAAACTTTGGAAAACACATGGAGGAGCTACATCCTATCTTTCTTTTTTAAAAATAGCTTATTTCCCCTAAACTTTGACCTTTAAAATGCTAAACTGATGAAAAAGGTAATCAAACTTTTGACTCCAGGGTTAAAGATTTGATGAAGTGTTACTACAAATCTGAGTAAGCAAACTGTTATTCGAACATTTCTGTCTCACAGGCTGATTAAAATTAACAACAGATTTCTCAGCTGATTTCAGTAGAATGAGGTAAATACTCTTTTCATTTAACAAACCTGCAATTCCAACTGTTCCCTCTATAGCTCTACATGTAAAAAAAAGTCCTCCACAATACAGAGGCCCTCTTCATTAAATGTCTGACTCAAATTCCTTGGTGAATGCGGTATGGACAGCTGATCTTGCAGGGTGTAACAGATTAATGGGAATGCACTGTAAATCCTATGTTGAAATACATACAAATGCATAGGGGATTCCTTTTTGATGAAAGAAACAGATGGAACATTAGGAAAGTCATGTAGAGAAAAATAGTTGCCTGGTCATATCTGCTCATGCACATGGCCTGTCAGGTACCACAGGCCACAGTCTTATCTCCCACCTGCAAGATACACATAGATAATATCAGTGGGTTTTTACATTACTCTCCTGTCTATCTTTCATTCTTCAAAGTGCTTTTTCAGATCTTCATTTTCTTCCTAAGTTTGGTGATAAACGGAGGTGAGAAACAGACCTTGGGACTTGGAGATGACAGTGCTGCACTAAACACCAAGCCTGTCTACACTGCCATGCCACTGCCTACTTAGAAAGACAGCACCCTTCATCCCTAATACCCCTGTAGGAACCTATAGGCCAAAAATCACTCCTAAGGCATTGGTTTATTCTTAGAGACTTTCTTTTGATGGAGATTCAGAATGTGCATTGCAATCACATGGTTCCTGGTATGCCTTGGGCATGTGTTCAGGTCATCTTTGCGAAAAAGGAGAATTTATTTTTTCAGTATACTGTTTTCAGAAAGTTAGTTCAGGGTTAGAAAAAATGAACAATAGAAGAGGTAAAAGTGTATGCAGCTTTACAGAAAAGACAAACGTTGCAAACACTGAAGCTGATACCTACAGATCATCCATAAAGCGGAGTATTGTGAATTGTCTTTGTTTCTGTTGACTATGGTAAATATCTCACTACAAGATGTAACCCTTATAAACAAAAGAGCTATGGGTAGAGAAAGTGGCTGTAGAAAAAATGTTAAAAGTCAGGACATGGAAAATCTAATTTATGCTGAGTAATGAAAATAACAGATGGAACTTATCATGTTTAAAATACGTGTTCATATTGATATATGACTGAACTGTTGGTAGAATCATTACATCAGCAGCAAATAGAAAGTTCAGCTTTGCTGGGTCTGTACAATATTTGTGAGGTAAAGAAAATTCAATGCAATAAAAAATCCTGTTTTATGGCTTTGCACAAAGAACTTGGAAAATTCATTATTAATTTTTAAATCAGGGCTTAAATATTTTGTAGGGTTAATTACTGTGGGGGAAAGGAGACTTAACTCTTTTTACTGAGTTGATACACAGACAGTTAATGAAAGATTTTGTCCAAAGACCTTTGGGCTGAAAAACAAAACACTAGGTAAGTGATCAGATTATTAAAAACCATTTTAAAAAATTAATTTTTCATAAGGTATGTCAATATGCATGTAGGAACTGAAATTTGTTCTCACATCTCTGAGAAGAGGGGAACGAATAGTAAGTAAAGTGAAGATGCCTAAGATGATGAACTCACTACTAGCAAGTGCTGGAGTTTGGGAGTAGGTTCTATTCCCAATGCTGATACCATCCTGCTGTATTACTTTCAATTGGTTATTTTGGCTTCTGTGCCTCCCCGTCCACCTAGTATCCTTTACTAGATTTTCTTAGACAATAAACCTTTAAAGGCACTTGCAATCTTTCTGTGAATCTTCCACCCTGACCTGCATTCTTACAATATGAATGTAAAAATGATGAGCGATTCTTTTATTTCTGGATAAACACACGTACTTTAATAGTCATGCCTTTCCAGAAATATTTTTATCATATAGGGCATTGATCACAGCATTCTGGGAGTCAGTGTGCTTTTCTTTCTTCTTTTGCTTTTCTTTTTTTTTTTCCTACTAGTAAACACATGTGGTACTCAAGCAATATTTAGTCTTTTTTAGAGCACTACATGTGAGCTGATGCATGCAGTAGTCAGCAGCACTGCTAATCCTCAGTGTGGAGTCTGGGATCCCTAAGAATTTTTGTGCATTTTGCACAATCAATCACCTCTGGACAACAATTTACTTTAACCTAACAGACTATCTGTTTTGGATTTTTATGTAAAAGAACAAAATTCAACTGTTTTCTAAAGTTCTCCCAGGTAAAAAATCATAAGTAAACATAGATCAGACATTGGAATCTGAAATATATGAATACTGTGTATGTTCTAATATGCATTTCTGGAGAAGTCTGAATAGCAGATAACACAATAACATTCAAGATAGCATTCAAAATAATAATAAAAATACCTGAGAGTTTACTGATTTTTATCAAATCTGATTTCAGGTACTTTGGATCTGGAACCACATATTTAATTCCATTTCCTACACAGAATGAAAACTATCTTTCTTGGGGAGAATTTCATGCAACAGTCATGCTTTAGAAAGAAGGTAAATAGTAGGACCTTTATAACTTCTCAGTGGATGAAGAAGCCTTTCCCAAAGAAAAGGTTGCACAAAAAACACTATGCACTTGAAGAAGATGAAAAGGCACAGGACCTGCTTGTATACCAGCTTGTTATAAAGTGCTTTAACATTATTGCTATATCATTTACTAGTATTTCTTATCAGAGTGGATTTGTCCTCTTACCCAAGATCCTGTCATTCTTAGCACTCTGTTGACCTCCAGTACTAGTTGAAAGATCCTCTGGAACAGGCATAGGTTCATCTGGATCATCAGGGACATCACTAATTGGAGGACTTTCCTTTCCTAATAGTGAGGAAAGTACCATCAGTTAGTCATCAGAGTACCCTCATTTCCAAATAATACAATAAGAGGAACCACAGATCAAATAAAACTGAACAAAAACCCCTAAACGCTACTAAAGCATATTATTAGCACCAAAACCTACTCTCCTGCAGAGAAAACATATGTGTACAGGGGATCATATTTATGAAAACAATGCATGCCAATGTCTCTTCCAAATTTACTGGAGTCTGGATACACAGTCATCAGCCTTACCACTTTGGATATTTGTAAGAAAAGTATGTTTTCCAGCTGCTATGCTCAGAACATAAAGTGTAGCCAACACAGACTGACAGATTACAAACCTTATCAAATGGGCATCCGAATTTGCTTCAAAGATATAGTGAAGTCTAACCCACAAGTATTCTGGGGCTTCAAAAGAACTATCCCAAAAATAAAATTTTATCTTCAACTGAAAATTCAACTACAATGTCAGCACACTAATGCCCACAGATCAAGCTTTGGCTGGTCCTTGTGCCTACAGGTAGTGAAGTGTCTGTGGCTCCCGGGACTCCTTAAATGTGCACAATTAGCAGAGTTCAGTAAACACATGACTTCAAGTGTTTTATTATCTTTTATTTGCAAAGAAGAGACAAACTCCAATATCTTGTTTATAAAAGGTTTTGCAGAGGAAAACAGTTTGATGCTTTAACACATTATAAGTATTGTGGAACTGTTTTAGTGCTGAATACAATACAGTAAGAAAAAGAACTCTCTTGCTAAGTATTGTGCTTCCAGAAATGGTGAGGTCTCTTGATTCAGTCCTCAGTCACAGCATACATCTCCTGCTCACAGTTCTATCACTGTCTTGCAGAACTTTTTTTGAAATTACTTCACACATCTCTAACAAAAGCATGCCTTGGAAACAACTACTGAAGGAGTTGTCTAAGTGACTAGTTTCATTGACTATTTCTAAAAGACTGGCCTTTGCATTAATAGCAAAGAATAGAACAGGCCCAGAGCAGCATTTGAACTCAGTAATGTTCACATAAGACCCTTGTCTCCAAAATGGAGATGTTACCAAATTACATTGATGGAATCTGTTAGACATCCCACGGCAATCAGCACACCAGTGAGGGTAGTGAATTCACAGCACAAAGCCCTGTTAGGAGGTTAGGGTTTTTTTCATAACAAGAATTCCCTCATTAAAACACAAACGTCAATTAAATCTGAAAACACCAGAGAAGCAAAAACTAACCCAAATATATCTTACTTAAGTGACAGCAGTTTAGTGATGTCAGTTACGGACTTGATCTGAATTAAGTAAACGGTTTCCTCTCTGCCCCCTGGATGGACCAAAGTATTGTGCTTTCCCATCTATACTGATCATGATGGGGAGAAATGATAGGTAAGTAAGGTTAAGTCATCTTCCAAATTAGCTGGTTTGGGTTGTTTGCACAAATCTATGTTTAAATGAATGAAATGAGTATGTGACCGCAATTCTTTAAGACACACCTATCAAACTGTGGAATAAACTCTGAGCAGGAGTGTTGAAAGCAGCATCATATGAACCATCCAAAACCACAGTCAGAGAACTCCAGAGTGTTGAAGAAACAGTTCTGCACTGGCAGAGGGACTAACTAGGTGATTTCATAAGGTCCCACTCACATCCAGCTTCTGTGGGGTATTCCTAAACGGACAAAATCACACCCACTGAATGCAAGTGCAAGTGCAAGTGAAAAGGCAGATTGTATAAATGGACAAGAGAGAATATGAATTTTACAGCAAAGGAAAGTAAAAGCAGGAAGCAAATTCGTTAAAACATTTTTTCCCATTCACTCTTTAGCTCCTTATTTAATTCTTTTTGTAGTTTTCTGGAATGTAAGGAACTTTTAGAACTATCAGCAACTTTCCAATGCAATCCTGCCAAGCTGAGGTATCTCCTACAGATAGGTGACAGACAGATGAAATCTTCAGTTTGTTCAACACATTTTGCTCCACAAAACAAAAAACAAAAAACCCCAGAAGTTTAATTGGAAGGCAGCCTGGCAGCCCTCTTCACACTATGTGTAAGTTAAGGAAATTTGTTAAAAAGTAACAGTAATCAAAAGCTACCTGCATCTTCCAAGGATCAAACTGTGCTCCCAGTTGCAACAAGGGATGTTGATGCTTTGACTTAGTCTGGGCTGAGAAGAACACTTATCCTAAAAACATTAAGACTTTTTTGGAACGAACCAATATAAACTCACAATATCAGACCTGTGAGATAACAGCAAACAAAATAATGTCTTTCTTAGTGTGTAATTAGGTGTCCTACAATATGCAGTCTAAGTAGGATGCACTGAAGATATATCAAAGCAGTCTTTTTGGAATAGAAGCCTGTTAGTAAATGAGTACATTTGCAGTGGTGAACTCTTTGGTTCACTAAACTGGTGTCAGTCTTCTATTTGTTAAATTAATAGCAGCTTGCCCAGGTGACGTGAATCAAACTAGCTTCATGGACTAGGTAGGACAGAAGCTGGAGATCAGGTATGGTTCCATGTTTGCAGGAAACTGCAGTTAAGAAAATTTAGTAAACTTGGATTTAATGACCTATTTAATATAATTATATTTCTTCTTCTCACACGTGATTGAAAAAACCCTACACGCAAAAAGACAGGGAAAAATAGTGGATTAAAAATAGATCCATTTATTGAGTTCTGTGACTTGGATTCTAGAGCATCGTATTTGTATTTCATGCCTTAACTACATCTAAATCATTACACCACAGTAAGTTCATTACTGCATGACAATCTTACACATATACAATCTCACTAAAATTCTTTTGGCAATGAATTTAGAAGTGGAAAGGGGGTGGGGCAAAGGATGGAATGTTTTCCATTTTAACAACTGGTTGAAGAAAAAGGAGCTAAAAATCGCCCCAAAGTCTAGTGGCCAGTACTGGCGAATATTATTAAAATGTCACATAACAGAGCAAAGTAGCATAAGAAGTGAAGTATAAACAATAGAATCTAATCTTGAGGTGGAGAGGGTGTATTTGTTTTTTTTTCCAATTAATTATTATAAAGAGCCACCTTAGCTGTAGAACTGAAGTTCTGTTTCTGGCACTGCCACTGGTTCATGGTATTCTTAGTTAAATCATAAACAGAAAGAACTTCAACTGCAGTTTGTGTCAAACATTCCTTTAATTCAACCTGCATCTCTGAAAGATGGCCTCAGATTTCCAACACTGTCATTTCTCTATAAAATCAGTCAGAGAAAAGCCTAACATCAATCGTGGCTAGCAAGACACTCAGCTTCTCTCTTTTTGAGTTTCTCATCTCTTCTCTAGAAATACAGTTGAAGACATAAGGAAAGAGAGGAAGGGAAAATCACTGCCCAGCTCAGTAAGGCTTTAGCATCCTTTATTTCTATCAAAGTCCGTAGCCTGGTGTTAACACCTCCATCCAGCTCTGAGAGCAATTCTGTTCATCCCAGAATGGTGCTGTTGGTGCTACAACTATTAAAAAGAAAACCAGGGCAGGATTTCTCATAGAAATCTCATTCCCTATCCTTTCACAAACTAATGTTGGATTTATTTAATACTGAGGGTTTCTTCCTGCAGCACAGCCTGGTTTGTACTAGGGGATCTTTTAATGTTAGGTGTGGAAACATTTGTACTGTTTTTTCACCTTCCTTAACTGTTAGGCCCTAGAACCAAAAAAAAAAAAAAAAAAAAAAAAAAAAAAAAAAAAAAAAAAAAAAAAAAGAGAGAGAGGGGAAAAAAAAA
>VZRZ01004813.1:1393825-1410250 GCA_013398175.1 Climacteris rufus
AGAGAGAGAAGAGAGGGAAAAAAAAGGCTTGTTAAGTGAGATATTATCTGTGTTTTCTGACTGTCTTGTATGGGTGCCGGATACCATTTGGTTAAATGTATGTCAGCTCTCTCCTCATTTCAGAACTGCAACTGCTTGTCTCATGAAATATCACTTTCAGGAGAAAAATAAAAAGTGTGAACTCTGTGCTAGTCACACAGTATTTCAGTTCCTCTAGGACTCAGCCATGCCTGGATTCCCAGAAGTGGGAATGCCTGTGTGCACCAGGGTTTGGCTCACTCATGTTAGTTTTATACTTTCTTGGCCTGGCTGGCCCCTGCCACACTTGAGTCAGCTGCAGCTGCCTAAAGCACATGACTGAAAAACACTGTTTTTGAGCTGAAGTGACTGTTTCTAGAGACCTTCTTTATTTCTGGGTTAAAAAACAAAACGAAAAACCCCAAAGAAACCCACCAAACCAAACTTATTTTTAATTTTTTTTTTTATGAACACAACCAAGTGTGCTAGTGACCAAGTCACTTAATTCCATAGGCCCAGAGGGCAAGCTACACCTGACGAGCATTACTCATAGAACAGGAGAAATAAAAAAATAAAAGGGTTTTACAGCTGACAAGACAATCTCACACTCCTGAAACTGTGCAGTTGTTTAACTGATTCCCAATATATAGTAGAGCTCCCATATAATGAAAGGAAGTATCCCAGAAGGGTGTAGAACCCCAGAAGGAGACAAGGGGCAAAACTCCTTTCTGGATTCACCAGCCTATGAGAAAGAAGTAGGTAACATCCCTGTACCTTCAGATCCTCTACTTTTGAAGTCTAGTAAGAGCTTACAAAGAACCAGTATCTGTAGAACCTGATGTGACAAACACTTGTTTCCAGAAGGTGTGTTCATGCACAGCTCTTATCATAAATAAGAATAAATTAGGAAGTTCTTTCTTTGGCCAGTTGTTCATAAATCCAGCTAAGAAACCAATAAGAGTCACAGCCTCTCCTCACAGAAAGCACCAGATGCTCAGTGACAGAAACGGCAGGAAGAGTTCAAAGCAGGCTTTTTTTCTTTAACCAGTTTGTGTAGGTCTTCTTCTTATCAGAGGTAACTTTCTTTTTCAAGAACACCTTCTCTCATTGCAGAATAGTACTGTTGCATGATATGCTAGAACAGCCAAAAGGCACAGCAAAGTACTACAGTGGTTCAACTGCTGAAAAATTTGAGAGCTACAAATTATAGATACAGATATACATCTATTATATATATACTTACATATGTACAAGCATTCAAAACGGCAACGTTTCTTGCAAGTTTACCCTCTGAAGGGGAGAGGCAGACCACAAGGAATGCAAAGTGCTTGACCTACTAATCCACTCCTTGACTCAAGGCAGCATCTCCCATGCTGCTACTCTCCATGTCAAAGGATAAACAAGCAATGCTCTAGTAAGAAGTAGCAGGTGTGAAGCTCAAATTCACACCGTTGTAAAGAATACCACAATGGTTAGGGGTGGGTATCCACGGTAGCCTGTGCTGCTGCACAGGAAGAGGAGGTCAGTGCTCCTGCCCAGAAGAGCTCACGCAAGCAGGAAAGGGTTTCTGCAGCCGGCAGAGGAGCTGGACTCGCATCATTGTGCCTCTCACTGCGCTGAGCAGATCCACAGCGAATAAAAGATTAAGCCCTCACTTTTTTTTCTCCTAGGGCCGCAAATGCTGCAAGCACAGCACGCATAGGAAAGATTTTATTTCATTTACAAATTGGTTCAGCATGCAACAAAACAGAAATGTGTAAGTATATCCAGTTACAATTCCAAATTGGTTGTCTGAGGAGGGGAGTGCAACATGCCTCCACAGGGCTTACTAGGAGTGACATCCCTATAACAAACGTAACTGGTAATCTTTGTTGGCATAAAAGAGTATTATATTGTTGCTCTTTCAGACAGAAAATGTGTTTGATTTTCAATTCTCAGATGACATTAAAAGTTCTGGTTTCTAATTTTAGACAAAACTTCTCAAAATTTTTAGAAAGGAGGAAAAAAAAAAAAGAGAGAGGAAAAGAAAACTGTGTTCCTGTATTTCTGGAAAACCCAGTGACCTGGTCATTCACACTGTAACCAGACCTTTCTCAGCTACCTCCTATAGCTGGACCCTCCAGGTCCTGAGCCAGCAGTGCCCAAGATCTGCCTCTTAAGTAAGAGCTGCACGCCCAGGTGTCTGCTGTGAGCGGCCTCCGTGCTGGGGCTGTCGTGTCCCAGGCTCAAGACTACAAGTGAAAACTGAAAGCAATTAACTGTTGTAGCGTCCAACATATTAGGGAAACTGGGAAAGACACTAATTTGGCCTTTTTCAGCCGTGGAAGCACAGCAGTATTAATATGTATTATCTTGCTAAGCCAATTTTTAAAGAAACCAGTTCCAAAGGAAGCTAAGCATACCCCTAAGGAATATCGATTGGGGTAAGACTGTAAAATTCATGCAACTACAGAACAAATTTTAGAAACCCGAATTCTCTGCCATTTAAATATTTTTCAAAATATCATCTTGGACATAAACAGTTACAAGCATAAAGTCTCATGCCAATCAGTTCTCATTTTCTTTTTTCTTTTTTTGTTTTCCTTTTTCTGTTTTTAAACCTTTAGAAGTAAAACGGAATGTTTTGGAAAAAAGTCAAATAACCCTATATGGTAAATACAATTTGTTTGCTTTTAATTAGTATT
The DNA here is from genome assembly GCA_013398175.1 of Climacteris rufus. Lineage (NCBI taxonomy): Eukaryota > Metazoa > Chordata > Aves > Passeriformes > Climacteridae > Climacteris > Climacteris rufus. Next base: position 1,396,528 of record VZRZ01004813.1, read on the forward strand.
TGCCCCCTCCCACCCTGTGAACTTTGTTTGTTCTATATTTGTTTTGTAACAATCAGAATTTTGCTCCCAAAAGAAATGATGTAAATGTGCACCTGACCATGCTTCAGGGATAAGCTACCACAGGTTTAATGCAAAATTACATCTATGCTTCTATATTCCCTTGACTTTTTTATTTACACAGTTCCTTTTAAAAAAATCCATGCACTGTTGGGCTTGATATAAAATGATATCATTAATTATATCTCAATTCCCACTCTGGTTTTAAAAAAGACCCAAAGCAATTTTATTGGCAACATGAAAAACATTGTACTGTGCTAGAAATATGAGCAGAAATTTAGTATTTTCTTTGTAGAAGTATTTGTTAAGGACCTCACCTGAAACCTGGGACATATCTTGAGCCTCATCTGTTTCCATTTTCCTCAGGTTATCTGAGAAGAGAGGAAGAGCCTTATGTTAATGCAAAATAACACACACATACACACACAGAAAAAGAAAAAAAAAATCAACCTCACGCACACATAGAAGGAGAAAGAAGGGGAAAGGGGAAAAAAAACCCTTTGCTATTTAACTATAAGATTATCTGGGAAGAATAATGTATTTTTCTCTTTATTTCCTCCCTGCATACTTGCTGGAGTATCAGACTGGCACAGACCTTGATCCTTTGAAAAACAGCATTACAAAGATTTATAAAAATATCATTACAAGCACAGGAGGACCAAATTTGTTATTTATTGTTAATTTCCTACTGCATAATAACCCAAAATGCAAACTGACTGCAACAAAATTAAGCAGAAAATTAAATGGCCCTGGGTCATTGTAGGCACAGAATTCATTCTCTTGGTTGATCCATAGTTATGTTCTTTCTAATTTACTGAGCATGCATCGATGAACCTTGAGTCAGCTTGGTGACACACGTACAATCAGCAATCAAAAAACGAAGCAATTTGCTGAAGAATGTCTCATTTACCCAGGCAGGGCTGCATATCTGAGCAGCAACAGCCACTACCTCCATTAATAATGAATACACCTCCAGCCGCGGCAGATGGGCAGAGCAGCAGCTCCAGGCTTTGGCCCCTCGTTCGTCCGGGAGCCCTTCCCTCAGACCGCACCAGCCTGGCGCTGCGCAGGGGAGAAGTACCGCTCCCGAAAATAGCGAAACAAGCCCAGGAGGGAGAAGGAACCCGTGCCTTCCTGTTTTTCTGACAGATGGCTGGCTCCACGGCTTGGTAAGCGATACCGGGAAGCTCCTGCCCTCCGCTTGCGACACACCATCTTCCGAAGAGCCAGCAACCAGTGACCACAGGCACCAGGGAGAAGCGTGTGGAGGGTTAGTGGGGTAGAAACAAAATTCAGGTTCTCATTCGGAAGGGGACCCTGCAGGTCCCAGGGCTCAAGTGCTGGCTACAGACAGCTGGTGGCCCCTTGGATAACAGATGTGCTGATGGAGCAGGTAGTCCCTTCACAACTTGGTCCCCACCTTGAAGTACAGCATGGGCAGCTGAGGTAGCCTCAGGTGGAGAGGAGACAAAGAGCCTACAAGCTCTTTGTTCAGCCATGGAATGTTAGGTCACATGTTCAGCTGGTGTGGCTGGCTTCACATCCTACCAAGTAGAGAAGCTGGTTTTTTGTTCCTTGTACCTGAGACATCTACTCTGTCAAGCCTGTTTCCTGGAATTTTCTTGAGGGACAAAAGCAGAGGAGGATGTAGTTTGAGTTCCTGAAAAAGGGCTAAACTTTATCCTAACATTTTTAGCTCAACTTCCATGATTATTTTCTTTCAAAAACCAGATCTTCAACCTGCTACCCAAAAGTCTGCAGTGGAAAAGTATAACAGCCATGATTATATTTATTAATTTCATAAATGTTATGGTTTCCTCAATTGCTTCTGAATGTCAACAGTTCATCTCAGATCCAATATACAGCTGCTCCCCACTTTCCACCTTACAAATCCTGCTTTCCTCACCAGGTCCATACTAGAATTGCAAAAATAGAGTGTGTAGATGCAGGTCTGCAGACAGATAGGATGTGGAACAGATTATAGTCTATGCTCTTTGCAAAAAAACATTGGGTATTCTCACAGAGCATTCTGTCTGTTGCACATGTACCATAGCACTTCTTACTACCCTATAATGCTCTGTCTTGCTTTATTCTTCACTTAAACTTTAATTCCAGACAAGCAATTTTTTTTAACGTCTAGATATAGTTCTCAGAAATTACTACAGCCATGCAAAATGCAAAATGCCACCTTCCAGACAACAATTTGCATCAGTTCCTATGGGACTGAAGAGCTTTAATAGGTCCATTTTTAATAAAGTAGTCAGTGGGAAAAGTAGCTTCTCTTGCACAAGTGAAAACCCTATAAGGGTAGTCTGCTCATTTACTGGAAATAGTGTATGTATGGCAGGTGGTATGGTGACTTATTTCTCCTGCAAGTATGACTGAACACAAAGGAAGAAAAAAACCAATGCCTGTGCCTGTGCCTGTGCCTGTGCCTGTGCCTGTGCTTGTGCCTGCCTTCAAGGGTCACCCGGCTACTATCCATCAGTTGATTACTACACATTTTTCCAGAGGACAGTGACACCTAACCAAATAAAAAAAATACACCCAAGAAAATACCCACCAGAAAGAAGTGACACTCATGAAGGATGCTTTATTGCAACTGCCTTCTCACTATTGTTCGGGCTTCAGCAGGACTGGGAGTCACAAAGAGAGGTGGTGCAAAGGAGAAAGTTTCTTCTATTTTTGTATTACTAAATATACCTGCCTTTGCCATGACAAGCCTTATGCTCAGCATTTCTGCAACTGAAGCTGCACTTCCCAGCTGTACCCCTTCCTGCCTCATGCTGTCATCAGGCAGAATTCAGTTTGAAAACACTTCCCAGTTCTTAAATGGAGAGGTAAACTACAGGACTGATTTGTTTGTTGTTATTTTGTTTTGTTTGTTTGTTTGTTTTTAATGAAGGTAAACTAGAATACAGCCTGTTGTGGGGTTTGGGGTTTTTTTTAGTGGAATACTCTTAGCTTGCTTTCTGAGGTTGGATGACTGACTATCCTGAAACGTGCCCTCAGATCTCACACTGATGACTTCAGGGTTTATCCTTGAATTAGGTGATTTTAAGACTTTGGGCAAAGCTGATCCATTTCCCAGGGATGAAACATTGAGACGAAATAGAGCTGCTGGAAAAGTGATAATGGAAAGTTTTTTTTTCTCCCAATAATTACTTAGAACAATTAAACATGATTCCAAAATGTAGATTAAGATCCATAAGCACTAAACAAATTGATAAAAGAAAAAACAAACTTTAAAAAATTTTCGAGGATGTTTTGAATCCCTCTCAGAAGAGAACTGTACTCTTATGGTATCTGGTAAATACTAATGAAACCCCAGCTAACTTTAGCTTGGGCCCTATATCATCAAAGAGTACATGACAGGACATCTTCCACACCATCCCAATTCTGCAAGGAGCCGCATGTAGGTTTTGGTTCTGTGTCTGTTAAAAGGCTTTTCACACTGAACTTGAGCATAACATGTCTTGCGCTAAATTTTAAGTGCTAAGAGTAGAATTTACCCCTTTGCCTTTGGTATGGTAAATCTATGAATAGTAAACCATGCCCTGATATTTCTCCCTTTCCTCTGCTCTGGAATCAGCAGAAACATTGTCACTGTTTGGAAAATAAGAGAGCCCTATGTACGGATATGAGGATTTGCACTTAAGCATCTGTTATCAATTTGTAAATTAATAAATCTTTACAAGGATTTATCTAAAAGGACAATGTTTTAAACATGTTTATGGCATAAACCCTTAAATTACTGTCTGTTTTGGTTTGGCAAGAAAAAGATATTTTTAAATTTTTCATTGTTTCAGTTTTATCTAAGAATCAAATTTGCCACTAGCATAAGAAGTGTGTACGACTTCGTTATCTTCAACGCAGTCACATCCGTTTAGGTTATCAGCTACTTTAGGAGCCTGAAGTTAGAAATCAAAAGCTGCTTGGGCACCTGACTGAAGCAAATTTGCTCTCAAATGTTGAACGTGTGTCAGTCTCATTTATAGAAGGAAAGAGATCGACACCTAGGTCATAACAGAATTCTTCTATTTAGGAATACAAATAGCTTAAAATTTTTGTCCCATTGTTACAAGAGCTACTAAATAGATAAAATTCCTTTCAAAATAGATAAAACTATTTCTTCAAGGTTGTTCAGATCAGGAACGCTAATCTGTACATTCTCCTCTTCAGACTATGACTACCAGATTCGGAGATGAAGCTACTACAATCCTTTGGAAAAAGAATCAAACATTGCAACCTTAAACCAATTAATAATCAACACACAAATCCCCTGAAAGGCTAGGCTGATTTTGTTTTAAATAAGGAAGCATCTAAGTGACCATGCTGACACAAAAATTTTGGATTAAAGTTAGTCAGAATTTGTCCCAAAGAAAATGTACATGTCACTGATTTCCATCCTCGCAACTTTCTATACAATATAACTTGTTCTATGTCTTAATAATATATCAAAATATGCCCCATGAATCACTGGAAGTACTGCTCCATTTATACCTAATGTCAATTACAACCAGAAGTGGATTTGGGACATTTTAGAATTCCAGGTGTAAACAGGAAGAAGTAATTGCAAGGTCAAATTTTTCTAATATTTCAGAATACAGCAAATTAATTATTTGCAAATCTTGGTTTACTATTTCATCTCCCATTTTACAATGCAAATTCAAAAATAAACTTGCTTGTCAAGAAAATGAATGTTTGACATACAGTACTTCATCAATTGAAATAAAGCATGTGTAAGCATGTCAGTCCTACAAACCCTGCTCTCTCAGGATATTAACAGGTTGCAAGATGGGCCATTGATGTGATTCAATGGAATGACCTAATTCAATGCCAAAAGCTAGCTATTCTTTTTTCCTCTTCTGTGTTTGCCAAGCTACGCATGTACTGACTTTTCTGGGACAAGTTGTGCTCCCCACTCAGCACAGTGAAACCTCACTTACAGTAAGGACATGAAATCACAAATGTTGACATTTATGGAGCCACTTTGGTCTTACACCAGCACACCTAAACTCAGAGCTGTCCTTCCATCTGCAGAGAGCTCTGCCTCTGGTGCTGCAAGGAGTCCACAAATGTACACCACATCCAGCTGCGTGTTTCCTGACCATTTGTGGGTGTAGCCATGCTGAGCAGACAGAAAGGTCTCTAAAGGAACACTTCTGTCTTGAGTGCAGCCCAGAGGAGCAAGTAGACTTCCATGAAACCTCAAGCAGAAAATAAGCACTCACAAAGTCTTGAGGGGAGGGGAAATAAACTTTCTACAAGGGACCTGATGTTCTGCAGGTGGTTTTGCAAACAGAAAAAAGTGAGGGGAACATGCTTTCCTCAGTGGTGGCAGCTCTGGGTTAACTGTGATAAACAAGCAAAGAGGCAAACCCCAGCCTTAGTTCCACAGGCACCTTGGGGAAAGGCCTGACTTTGCAGCCCCCACTTCTGCAAGCAGCACCATGGCAGGAAAAGGAGTGCTCACAGAGGCCACTGGAGCAGCTGGCCCTAATGGAGTGCTGGTGTATGAGCATGTCTCGTCTTTGTGGTCTGTGACATCTCATTGGCTCCTCATCACACAGGCTGCAGCAAATTAAAACTCCAAACCAACAACCAAAACCATCAAACTCCAATCCACTTTAAAACCTACATTGAAGCAAAGTTCTTAAAATGGGTCCTAAATTCAAGCACCCATGACACATAAAGAGAAGTTTCAGAAATAATAAAGCAAAAGGAGGCTGAAACCTGAAAAACACCAATAGCCCTTAACATATCTGACAGGAGAATTTGCACATTAAAAACAGGTTAGGAGTGATATCATCCTGTATATGTCATCAGTCTTTTGGGGTTTAAGTTGGGAGTTGCATCTACTGCAGAATGATAGTACAGCTGCATTGCTAATTGTGCCAGAGGGTCTTGACCTAGCAGAACCAAGTCTCTTGTATCCACAGAAGTCAAGGCATATGGGGCAACAACCCATAGAGGAGGTGAATAAAGACATCTTTGTAAAAGGATTGAATATTTAGCATTGCTTTAAACCAAAGACCATATATATCTATATGGATGTAAATATAGACATAGATATAGATATCTATACCTATATATATATATATCTATATATATATATTTAAACAGACTTGTAACTTCACATACAAATGTGCAAATATGACCAAACATGCAACAGGAAGATGGTTAAACATAGAAAAAGGTAATCTGTATTGTACAACCAATCTTCAAATACTTGAAGAAAACTGCTAGAATTCTACAAACTAGTTTTAATTAAAAGCATTCAATATCTCAGCAAGCAGCTGATAATTAGCTCTATTATTGTAATTTAATATGCTACACTTCACAATCTCTGTGAATGACACTACTTTAGAACCATTTTAATTCTATTTTTAATTTCCGCCTCATCACACAGCTCAATGTAAATAATAACTACCAAGGTGAGGGGTGGTCCTTTCTGAAAACTGAGAGTCATAGTAAGCACTTCAATGTCCTTCCATTTCTGTTAAAAAAAAAACAAAACAAACACATCTAGGCTGTTTAAAGGACTGCATTAAAATAGAAAAAAGGTTAAAACTAAGTGGATCAATTTCTTTCTCTCTGAACTAATTCTGTATTCAACATTTTCTACATAGACTAGGGAGATGTTTAGTTTATTCAGTCATTTCTCTATTCCTGCCTAGTGTAAATTCTGGTTAACTACACGAATTGACAATACAATTATGAGCATACAGTGAAATTTCAATGGAGAGCTCCTGTCTGCAAAATGAAGGAAGTACAGTAATTCAACACACAAGATTAAGAAAAGAACTCTGCTAACAGTGCAGATGTGAAACATTTAAATGTCTGGCACATGTAAAATTAATTTCCATGTTAGGGAACAATTGCGAGGGTGTAAAAAAAGTTGTCTCAAAGATCCTACATAATTCTCAGTTCTCTGGGAATTCTTTTTCAAATCACTGACAAATGATAAAAAGTGCATCTTGTATCATGTATGTCTTTTCCCTGTGTGTTCTTCCTACCATTCTCTGTGCTTGAGCTATATTCACGTAACAATTCATTGCTAAAGGAGATAATAAAAAAAAATCCATTCTTGTATTGACTTTGTGTGCAAATTACTGGACTTCATATCACTGCAGATATGAAAAAGGTTCCTCCTTCAAGTTTTTGAATTGGAACCAGAGTCATTACAAATTGTTTCCACAATATGAGAAAAATATGAAGGTAATTTTCCTAATTAAGGGCAAGTTTTATTAACTCATTAAACCCTGTCACCTTTATTCACTAAAAATCAAGCAGAAAAGTGGAATAAATTCACAGGGACAAAGAAAATGCACACACTTCCATCTTATAAATAAACTGACTATAAAAGGTGAGGGGTGTAAATTAAGGCACTCAATCTAAGAACACAGCACATTCTCAAGTGGCCAAATTGAGCTCCTGGATATTCTTCCAGAGCTCTCACTCAAGAGAAGGCAAACAGCAGACGCATTTGTATCTATATATCTGATTAAAAAAGCATAGGATGTCCTCGCCACAGTGTATCTAAATGTGCAACAGAGAAAACATAATAGGATCTCTTTATGTCTAGCATTGCTATTGCCAAGTATACTCTATGATGTATCAGTAGTCAATTTGTCCAAATTATAGAAGGTTTCAGTAACTCTGCTTCATGATCACAGAATTGCTTCCTAATTTCCCTTCAAACTGTTCAGGCTGTTACGGATTATTAAAGGACATTACCAGCCTGAATAAGCATATTAGAGATTGATGTGATTTTTTCCCCCTTAAATAAACTTAAAAATAACGTCTAAAATTAAAATGAATTGGCAAGTTCCTTCACACTATATATTTCAGTTAAGTCACTCTGTTTTTGCAAATATTTTGGATCCAATCCACGGTGGTCAAATCCAGCTTTATACTGCGATTGCTTTGCTGTTCTCAGTGAAAAACACGTGGAAAAATGAAGCAATTCAGCGGGGAATCAGATCCCTATTAAAGAGAAAGTTTCTCTTTCACTGAGAAAGCTAGAACAATTGGGATCGGAAGAAGAAATGTAAATCTTTCACATGAAATAAGCAAAATAAGCAAGAGAAGTGGACAGTTCCCATCACTTAAAATGCAGTCCAAACGGCCTTTGGAAGCATTTTTACAGGAAGCATGAATGTGGCATGCAGGTCCCGAACCTACACAGTCCTATCTCCAAGAATCTGCAATGGTACAAACAAAGCTAAGAACATGTATGTACCTCTTCAGAACTAGGAGCTACTTTTGCTGTGTTGGCAGTAACCTGCTTAGTGCAAAAAACCCTGCAACCTCTTCTTGTTCACCAGTCTAAACCATGAGGAAGATGTGTCTTAAAGGAGAAGGGTGAGGCAGAAGTCGTTGGGGTTTTAAAAAAGATGCATCACAAGATACCTTCAGGGGCTACACATAATTCTGTTTAAATTTAGGGAGCAAAAAAACTCTTATTGCCTCCAAGTTGCAGTTAGGTTTATGTATAGATTACAGACCTAGTGACAATAAGCCACAGCTGACCTTGGAAGCAGGGAGTTTCCAAGCTGAAGTCAGTTCATTTTGCCAGATAGCCATTGGAGAGACAAAACTCCTGCAGCTACTTTGGATGAGTGGAAGGTATTTAAAGTAGCCTCCTGTTTAACAAATTCCATAAAGCTGATGAGACTGAGGCTGTCTGCCTTGCTTCAGATGGCATTCATACTCATCTCTAAATGCTCTTCCTCTCTAGTGCTGGGTGGGGGGAGCAAAAATAATCTTTGGATTATAGAAAAAATACCAGTGACAAATAGGTCTTTCCTCTTTTGAGTCTTGCATTGAGTTGCAAGCATTTAAAAAGGCTTCCCAAAGAATCGTAGTCCCAGAAAAAACTGATGAGAGTCCTTACCTTCCACTTCTCAACTCACATAATATGTTCCAGGTATTTTTCTTTCTGAGCAATTTTATACTTATTAAAAAAGTGGTGTTTGTCACTTGGGAGGGAAATTCCTGGGGAGCCAACTATGGTGCCAGCAGTGCATCCTGTCTTACTGTCATAAGGATGACAACTTTTTCCAAAGATTCCATTATTACTACACTAAAGTCTACTATTTTACTATGGTTGTTTTGGTATAGTTCTATTACTTTTATTAATACTAGAAAGTAATGACTGGTCAAAATGTAATCCAGTACATATGTGAATCTCGACCAAAAATAAAAATTACTATGAACCCATCTCTTTTTGCACATAAAACAGGAGAAAAAAAAATCCCCCAAGCCTTCAATATAAGTTTTTCCTGACAAAGAGCCACACAATTAGGCTGTGATCCATGACTTTTGATATCCTCTGGACTTTTTAAGAGGACTTTGCCAAAAATGATCTGCCAGAACAGCATACAATTCATTATGCCCTTGTTTTCTGTTGCTGAAATACAGATTGGACCCATTTCCTTGTTTTCTGCAAAATTGTGGCGTTAGTGTAAGAAGTACCTAAGCTCAGATAAAATATGTCTGGAAATGTTTTTGGCTTCATTTTGGAGTTATCCCATTTTAGTGATGAGAAAGAAGTTTTGCATTTTTTAAAACTCTGGATTGGTTATCCAGTTACATTTCTGCATTGCGATGACGTGGAAGTGGCAAGCAGACCAGGTTTTTGGTATTAAGGTCCACAAGGGAAAGCAAAACTGCTACAATAATGCCGAGATGGAGACTATTGTGTTTTTTAATTGTACGCTGCATCTAACGCAAATGACAAAGGTGTTGTACATGTTTATACAAGGAAACAAGCAACCAGATCATTCCTCCATGGAGTACTGGCAGTTGGGAGCTGAGGTGGAAAGTCAGAGGTGTATGACAAGTTGTCTCTCTACTGCAACTTGTAAGTATGGGACCTACTAAAAGTATACCAACTCACTTTGCTCACTTGTAGTTAACCAGTCACCATGAGAAATACTCAGCAGGGATAAATGATGCACGTAGGATCAGTGCCTAAGATTCTCCGGTTACTGGGAGCATGAAGGGCAGACAGACAAGTGTCCTCTGCCCCATCTTCTCATCATTACTTTGACTTCCCATAATATGACTCCTGTCACCAAAGACATTAGTGATCCCTCTTTAAATACTAGGGTCCATCACTCCTTCCTGACTGAATTAGGACAGGCAGTACAGTTTCACATTATGCTTCAGTGTTCCTGTCATTTCCCCTGGAAGCCATACCCAGTAGACAGAGGACTCTTGCAAGGATCAGGGCATTAAGTTTGAAATCCTGGATGCTGGGGATGTCCAGCATTGGACTTCCACTGACTTTAGTCTGGTCAGTCTTCTCCACAGGTAGGTAAACATGCTTTCTCCTTGGCTTTTTATCCAAAATTTAGCTTAGGGATATAATTTCTATTTTTTTTTTATAAACTTGCAGTATATCAAGTTCTGAGTTTCATCTACTTCACTAAAAAAAAAAAAAAAGGAAAAAAGAAAAAGAACACATGGATAGTCACCAATACTAATATTTGTGAGTAAATCTTTAAGGCTGGAAGCCTTAAAATAGAATAGTCTGGGATAATAGAAACACGAACTCCGTAAAGTGCAGAGCTCTGAATTATATCGGACACTTCCTCCCAGCAGTTCTGCTACAGAAAGCTATCATACAGAAATCTATTGTTTTAAGAGTTCTTGGACTTGCACTTGGTCTACACTTGATTTCTCATGTCTACAGGCATCAGTTTCAAAGGCTTTGATAAAGGAGAAAGGCAAACAGCCATCAAACTAAAACTTGGTAGAGCTTTGCTAAGATTTGAGGAGGTGGGGGCATAAGGCAGTCCTAAGCAGCATATCCTGTGTCTTTCATTCAGTTTTTTGACTTATACTTATGAGTTAAAATCGAAGTAGAGCATGCCAATATTAGAAAGGAGTTTCTGCATGGGAGTGATGACACCTTTTGGAAAAGAGACATAGTATCAACTACTGGATCTACTGTTATATCAACCCATAAAGAGGAATACTGGTCGTTTTCACGGTAATATGAGCAAATCCATTCTCATGTTTTGGACTTACATTTTCCCCTCAGTGGAGAAGAGAACAAAGAATAAACAAAGTTGTCTAAGCGCAAAAATTTTGTCTGGAAAATTCAGAAGCTGAAGGCTTCTGAACCTTTCATTTTTCTGTTTCACTAAGGCTTTAAACACCTTAAACTATGCAATTCACTAGCAAGGTGAGAGAGCAGTGGCACAAGCCACTCAGAACCTGCCCCTGCTTAGCTGATTCAGATAAAGCATTTCCAAGTATTTGGAAGGAATTTCAGTACTTATTTCTAAATGCAGTATATTAATATGCTTTTTCTTTACATCTCAATGATAATTCGTAACGTTTAATAGCAAGTCATACTATGTGGTACTCCAGTATGCACGTGAGTTACAACTGATGTGAGCAGTCAACTGAAACTAACAGAGTGCATCTTTTGAAGGATTTGGACCTTACAATGCATTACAGCTTCAAATTTTAAAACTAAACTTATAAAGTCTAGAAAATGGGTTGTTAGGTTGAATGCACAAAATATAATCAGGATTATATACCTGGTTTATTTAATTTGAGTGGGGTTTGGACATCTGGACAGTAAATGAATATCGACGTAACTTTGGCAGCATCCGGATATTGGAAAGAAAAACAAGTAGCCAAGAAGATTTAAATTCTAACTTCTGGTCCCCACACAAAGTCCTTTGAAAACACTTCTCACAACTTGCATGTGTAAGACTCGGTGAAAGGAAAGGAAAAAAAAGAAAAGAAAAAAGAAAAGAAAAAAGAAAAGAAAAAAGAAAAGAAAAAAGAAAAGAAAAAAGAAAAGAAAAAAGAAAAGAAAAAAGAAAAGAAAAAAGAAAAGAAAAAAGAAAAGAAAAAAGAAAAGAAAAAAGAAAAGAAAAAAGAAAAGAAAAAAGAAAAGAAAAAAGAAAAGAAAAAAGAAAAGAAAAAAGAAAAGAAAAAAGAAAAGAAAAAAGAAAAGAAAAAAGAAAAGAAAAAAGAAAAGAAAAAAGAAAAGAAAAAAGAAAAGAAAAAAGAAAAGAAAAAAGAAAAGAAAAAAGAAAAGAAAAAAGAAAAGAAAAAAGAAAAGAAAAAAGAAAAGAAAAAAGAAAAGAAAAAAGAAAAGAAAAAAGAAAAGAAAAAAGAAAAGAAAAAAGAAAAGAAAAAAGAAAAGAAAAAAGAAAAGAAAAAAGAAAAGAAAAAAGAAAAGAAAAAAGAAAAGAAAAAAGAAAAGAAAAAAGAAAAGAAAAAAGAAAAGAAAAAAGAAAAGAAAAAAGAAAAGAAAAAAGAAAAGAAAAAAGAAAAGAAAAAAGAAAAGAAAAAAGAAAAGAAAAGAAAAAAAGAAAAGAAAAGAAAAAAGAAAAGAAAAGAAAAAAGAAAATAAAAAAGAAAAGAAAAAAGAAAAGAAAAGAAAAGAAAAGAAAAGAAAAGAAAAGAAAAGAAAAGAAAAGAAAAGAAAAGAAAAGAAAAGAAAAGAAAAGAAAAGAAAAGAAAAGAAAAGAAAAGAAAAGAAAAGAAAAGAAAAGAAAAGAAAAGAGTAAAAAGAAACAACATTATATTCCTCTACAATAATTTACATAGTTTAAGCCAGTGGTCATACTAGTCTAAAAACTCTTGCATCCCACAAAACATCACTTTTTTGAGATAATTTGCAACCATACACTACACAATCTTCTGACACAGTATTATTAACTTTTAACAATTTTGAAAGCAGAATGCTTTTCACAATGTCTGGCAGCATTACCATACCTTCTAAACCAAGGTAGAAAAGTAATCCAAGTAATCAGGTTTCTTGAAGCACAAAATTAAAAGTTTCCTTAGACTTGACAGCTGCAGTGGGAACTCATTTCTTCACATATACAGTTTCTAACTACGCGCATCTTCTTTAACAATGACTAAAGACCGAACCTGTCCCTTTACAGAGAGGGTAACTTTGTAGAGCAGGGTGAAAGAAATCCTCCAGCTGTGACAGCCTGTATGGCTAGGAGGAAAACTTCTGGTGCCACCGTTATTCGGAAGTCAGCAACTTCTTCTCTAATGTCGTTCCCCTCAGGCACACTGGGGCTGCTAATTTTACAATTTCCTAATAGTTTTTACGACCTCCGTACCTGCCTCCTCTCTGCAAACTACGGGCGCAAGCACTTGGAACGCGGGCTTTGAATGAACCGAAGTGCTGTAGCTGACTGGAAGAGGAGAACACGGACCAATCCGCATTTGAGTCAATGAACACCCCTTCTCGGCCAGCTCCTCATAGCTACTCATCTCTGAATTTTTAAGGAAGCACTCTAAAACGCCTGGATGACGCCCGAGTTGTATGTTCAGCTCAATGTTTTGAAAAAGAAAAAGAAAAAGAAAAAGAAAAAGAAAAAGAAAAAGAAAAAGAAAAAGAAAAAGAAAAAGAAAAAGAAAAAGAAAAAGAAAAAGAAAAAGAAAAAGAAAAAGAAAAAGAAAAAAGCTTGTGGGACGGCGAGAAGGGGAAGAAAAGGATGGGACTGGATGCGATGGGATGACCGGGCTCCGCAGTCTCCCAGTTAACGCGCCCGACAACTTCTCCGCGCCAGCATCGGCTGCCCGCGGCCCCTCCTCACCCGCGCACCGCAGCCGCCCGGGGCTGACCCCCCGCTCGCCCCGGGGGCTGGGGCTGGTGCCCGCCCGGGACCCCCCG
>VZRZ01004813.1:1410386-1491326 GCA_013398175.1 Climacteris rufus
GGTGTCCGGGATAGCGTCGGGCGAGCGGCCGGCCCCGGGGCGGAGGGGCATTACCTGGCGAGGTACCTGTCACCGGGACGCCCCGCCGGCTGCGCGCAGCTGGAGACGCGGGAGAGGCGCGGGCTCCGCGCCGCCCCACCGGGCGCTCCCGGGGCTGGGCTGGTGCGGTGCCGGGAGTCGGGTGTCCCTGCACGGCAGGCAGCGACCAGGCACAGCGATACACCGGGAGTCACAAGCCGTCAGCTGCAGACATCCACCTGTAACTCTCCAGAGCTAAGGTGTCAGATCATCCTCCTTCGCTTCAGCCTAATAATTCGCATCCCCTGAAAAACGCGTCCCGCGCTTTTTAAGCACTCGAATTTAACAGGCGGACCGGAACTTAAGGGACTTACTTTAAATCGGTGGCAGAGACAGTCACTGAAATCCAGACCTTATGCTTCAGTCCGGAGGCCACGGCAAACCTGATGGAAATTACTCAAGCTTTAGAATTAAGCACATGTACACTCTGTGGAGGATCAGGATCTCTTTTTTTTTGCTGTGCTTCTTCTGCAAGTGGATAATACTACTTCCTTTCTCACATCCTGTCTTTATCTTTGCTCTCATATGACAAAAAAATTAGGCATAGCTTTATGCATGTGAATAACCTCATTGACTTAAAGTGGACCATTCAGAGACAAAAAGTTAAACACGCATGGAAGTGTTGGAAAGATCACGAGCTTAGAACACAAGCTCTTTGAAACAGAAACTGTTTACTACTTACTAAAAGTTGGTACTGCACAAAAAAGTTAGGTCTCCAAGGCTAAGCTAGGCTTTTTTTTAGAACAGAAATGGCAAGACTGTACCTGGGGATTTATTTTAGGCACGTCTTTCAGAGAAGCTCTGCAGATGTGACTGCTGTGTGCTTCACAAGCTGGATAGTATCTGGGTACACTTGAGGTGAACCAGGTATACCTAGTAGTTCTCAATTTTTTGATTTTTCACATTGCATCTTTAAAGAGATGCAGAACAGTTGTTTTATTAAAACTTAGAAGTAGACTTTGTGGATCTCATAGAGTTGAAAGTTAGAGGCAATTTCTTCTCATATTTATTCCAGAAGAACCCCATGTCTTCTAGCAGGTTTGCATACAGGGAATCAAGAGCATTTCATGAGTAGAACACCTGGAACACCCCAGCAGTAAAAAGACAGAGAGAGATTTTTTAAAGATCTGCAAAAAGGTCCACAAAACAGTGACACCATGTGCTTTGCAGTTAGTACCTTTCTCCAGTAAATCACGAAGAGCTTGCCCTCAGCTGGACCAGGAATAGAGGCAGGGAGAGCTTCACCAGACAACTTCAAAAGTAGAAGCTGGATAACTCAAGGGAACTCAGTGACTTTCCACAGATATCCGCGTTTGGATATTTCAAAGTAAAAGGATGGACACTCCACTGAGGAATGGCTCTTTCAGGAGCTGTTTTCTGCTCTCCTGTGCTCCAGCTGCCACAGGACTCATGTGCTCCAATGCACCAAGGGGCAGCTGATTTGGCACATATTTTCAAAGGCAGATTTTATACTGCACAAGCCTTGTCCCATTAAATATGTGATATAAGTTTTAAGGTCAAAATTGAATTGCTAGACGTGTGAGCTGAGTCTGCTAAAGTCAGATCTTGTGAGATGCAAAGTCAAATCTTGTGAGATGTCATCTTCACTAATTGACTGTGTTTAGGTTTGTTAACAGCTCCTAGGAGCTCTTGATACTTAGATTTTGTGAAAGATCCTTTTTTGGCTGACGCCCTGGAGAATGACCAGCAGAAGAGCCACAGCAGCACTGAGCTCACTGAGAGCCAGGCTGCTCTCATGTACAGCCAGTTTCTTGCTGTGATAGCAGCAATGGGCAGCCTGAAGGGAGGTCCACTGCCCCACTGAAGTCCCCCAAGGCCAGAGCTATTTCAAACAGATCTGTTAAGGGATTGTCATAACGGTGGCAATAAAGACATGGCACACGGCTTGGTTCATCGTGAGCAGAGAGCAACCAAGCCCCATTTATTGTCCTATTCCCATCTTATATAGTAGGAACCCAGGCAGATGATTTGCTAAGATCCATCCACCCTCCAGTATGGTTGGCTGGGTTCTACACCGCCCAATCCAAACATATCATACCCGGACTCACAACAACAGGTGCTTATTGTTTTTCATACCTTCCATGGGAAAGAAGGACATCCACACAAGCAGCCCCAGGCAGCAGCTCCAGGCCACTACAAGGGATAGTCCCAGATATAAACTTAGTGATTTGCTTGAGGAGCCAGATTCTACAAACCTTCTCTTGCTGTATTTCCAGTGACATTACTGCATTACTGGGAAATTTGGATCTGCCAAAGTGGGTTTTAAAGGAAGAGCAATGTGTAGGAAAGAAGAAAATAAAAGGGGAAAAAAAGAGTGGCCTTAGAGTTGTCTAATTCACTGCCAGCAAAATCTTATGTCAGATGAAATCTAAAGAGGCTTTTCCATTGGTATCAGATTTATTGTGGGAAGCATCTAACTAGACTGCAAAATGAATGGATTCCTTCAGATTTAGTCTTAAATACAATTCGTAATTGTTATTGCAGGAGGTACTACTATATTTCTACTTCTGTATATTACCATTTCCTGTGTATTGCTTTCCTACAGCAGTTTTATCAACCTGAATCCTCAAAGTGGACAGCATGCCACATCCATGCTGCTTGAATCCATTACCAGGCAGGTGTTGAAAAGTAAATACAAAAGTACAACAGAACATTTTTTGCAAATTGAGAATCAGTAAAAAAGTGTTAAGCACAGAGTATGCATATTAGGTACAACAGCTGGAGTGTGGCAGGCAAGTGTTTATCTTGCCTTTCCATCACAAAATTTATATTTTAGTTCCAGATATTCGGAAAATTGCCTGGGCACAGAGTTCAGACAGTTTTCTTGTGGAATCATTAACTTGTTGGGTGAGAAGTTCTCATTCAGTTTGTAAAACATAAGTTCTGATCAAGATGATGATAGTGAAGATTTATCAGAAGCATGGTAAATTTTGAGAGGCACAAAAGAGTAATGGATGTTGCCTTCTACAGCCAGAAATCTCCCATGAACCCTGCTTTCTACTATAATGCTAAGTATGACTAGCTTTTTTCACAGTCCTTATTGTAGCTAGTTCCCTCACTCTGAGAAATCCCCCACAGGACTATCTTACTCTCAGATGGCCCTTCATACATTGTAGTGACAGAAATGCTTAAGAAAATACTGCACACTAAATTGGCAGGTGTTTGAATATAACATAGGAAATATAGATCACTGCTCCAATTCCACATAATGTCCAACATTTAATAGATCTTTCTTTGTTTAGAATATTTGTTTAGTTAAACTCTATTCTCAGATTTTTTTAACTTCAGAAAAGAACTCTGTCACCTCTCAGCAAAGCTCTAGTGATTTTACCTCAAAAGCATCTCGAAATTCCATGGTTTCCTCTCCTTACACATCATGGGAAATACCACTGTGCTACTGACATATAAATAGAAAATACCACCACCAAAATCTTCATTCTTTCCCATCAATCTGTTCATGTAATTTTCTCTCTGCATTGCTGTGCTGACTCCTCAGCCACTGTTGCAACATATTTAGTTACTGGCCTCTCTCCCAACTTATCTTCCATTGGCTTCCCACTGTTCTTTACTTGATCAATCCCATAATTCTCATATCTCTCATAGCTCATGTATAAGCATTTCAGGCAATTGCCTCTAGGTTTTTTTCTAACATAACTTCTTTCGCCAACTGACCTCCCTGAACTTAACTACAAGTCTCTTGCTCTCTTCAGTCTGTGTATTTTCCACTAACTTCTATCATATTACTGCTTTAAGTCACCTGTGTAATATTTGAAAGCCCTCCTCCCCTCCATAGCTTCTGTACCTCAGCCTCCCCTTTCTTTGTGAGCTTACCAAGAGGCCAGGGAAACATTTAGTGCCTCATAGACACTAACACAAACACGGGATAAATAATTGCTGTAACAACGCAAGGAACTGTGGATGACATGATCAGCTGTGTGAGATTTTAATCTGCATCTAGGTGAATGGAGAGAATAACTAACAGTTTGTCATCAGTGTCTTTGTTAACTTCTTTCCTTTTTAGGAATAGTAAATGCAAAGAGAGGGGATTTTGTTTGTGGGTTTTTGTTTGCTTGTTGGGTTTTTTTAAGGTAGAAGAATGTTTTACAGTAAGGAAATGTAATAGGCTGAATATGACTGCAGACACTTTTGTCATCAAGGACGGTGCATACTGTATGACTGTTGACTGACTGATGTGTAACCATGAAGCTGAATTATATCTGCTCTTCATCTAGAATCCCAAGTTTTTATGTATTTACAATTTTAGTGGAATTAAACAGTCTGGTTATGGGTGTACACACGTACACATACATACACACATGCACAAAACACTTGGAAAGGGGCATACCAAAGACATCATCAGTCCCACACATTTTATCATATCACTGTTTGAAAAGCATCCCTTCTAGAACTTCCTGCCCCTAGTTGCATCTCGACCAAAGCTAAGAAAATACTCAGGACAAATTCAGGAGCTCTCATTCACATCAAATTTGTTATCTCTTTGTTTTGCTGGTTGATCTTTGTCATTTTCACTCAGTTGGCTTTGGTAACCTTAAGAATCTGTTGGAGGAACAACTGGCCAGTGGGTTTCCCTACAGGACAAGTATGGTGGAGACAGGAACCAGCCACACCACCACTCCATTTCATAGGTTAGACACACTGTAATTATTACTATTTATGTTTAGGCAGTGCACAGAGGTGCTAGTTAGTAGGTGTCGTATCACAAGCTGTTGCTGTCTTCTCAGGCAACATGAAATGCCTAGTCTGTTGAGCAAAATAGGGCATTCTTCATCACAGGCTAATCAGTCCTGTCAGAGACTTGGTTACATGGAGCAATACCTTGATGTTGGGGAGGAGAGAAAGACACAATTTCCTTCTACAATAAGAAAGTTCTGACTACAGAAGACTAAGACACTTCTGTCAGCAACAGCAACCTCAGCTAAGATAAAACTAGAGTTGCAGGAACCACATTTCTTGCTTCAAAGACTACCCAGCAATTACTCTGCATGTAGGATTTAGTCTAATGTAACTGAAAACAAAATTCTGTCTCACTGTTTTGAAGTACCCCCTATGGACTATGGAAAAAGTTTTGTTGCTTCAGCTATTTTAACTGAAAAGTTTAGTTTGTGCTTCTGTTTTTTTGCAACTAGCTTTACATAGAACACACATAAAAGTCAACTTCCATTTACATCTGGAGACAGCTACTGAAGTCCAATAGTTATTCTATATTTCTGACAAAAATGAAAACAGAAATGCCTTGGTCGTGTTACAAGTATACCCATGTAAATATACAAATATACCCATATTACAAATATAAATTTATTTGATATTTATTTTTCTTAAAATTCCTCTGAACAGGAATGCAATAATTTCTGTACTAGTACATATCCATCAGGTTTCCAGAACTCTTTGATGGTACATGATGGAAAACATGTAGAGTCCAGCACAGGACAAGAAAGACAATGAAGGGACTAGAACACCTCTCCTATGAGGAAAGGCTGGGAGTCCTGGGACTGTTCAGGCTGGGGAAGAGATGGCTAAAAGGGGTCCTAATTTCTAAATACTTGATGGGAGGAAAGGGAAAAGAGGTTGTCCTCAGTGGTTCTCAGTGATAGGACAAGAACAGCTGGTGAAGGAAATTTCACCTGAATGCAAGGAAGTACATTTTTTACTATGACTGTGTTCAAACATTTGAGCACATTTACGAAAGGGGTTGTGGAGTCTCCATCTATAAAGACATTCAATACCCAGGTGGACTTCGTCCTGAGCAACCTGCTCTGGCTGACTCTGCTTCAGCAGGGGAAGCTGGACAAGATGATCTCAAGAGCCTGTGATAAGAAAAGGGCAATCATTTGTTTTTCAGAGATCATTAAAGATATGTATAAATTTATAAAGAAAAATGTCCTCTCATGTTAGTTCTTCTGTCACTGATCCCTTCCAAACTTGTGAATTCATACAGTACAGCTATAGCTGTACTTCAGTTTAAATTTCTCAACTAGTTTTCTTCTTGGAATAATGAGTGAAAGTTTTTTATGTAAACAAAAGAGGCTGAATTAAGAGCGTTTGTCACACCCTTCCTTTGGCCTTCCATTGCATCTGAGGATCAAAGAATTTGGTTTGTGACTTTTTTTGATTATTTTTTGTTTGTTTGTTTGGGTTTTTTTAAAACATATATTACATGGAGATGCTATAGTTGTCTGTTTATAAGGTAAAGATCACAGTGTTTAGGACCGAATATACCCAGGCAGGGATGAAGATGTTCCTGAGCCTAATGAGATACTGGGTCTGTTCCAAGATCAGCATTGTTAATCAGACATTTCTCCACTAACAGAGTTGTGTAAGAGCTGAAAAATGTTTCTCTTGAGGGACTACTGCCAAAACTAATCCTACATGAGAAGGTATCTAGAAGTAGGAAAAAGATACAGGTCCATTTTTGTATGTCCTTAATCTGGATTTAATAAGGAAGATAAAAAAAATTTAGAATGGTAGTTGACCGGCAAATGGACAGTTCATCTTTCTCAACCACTCTTATGATTACTCCCTAAAAATTTATATAGACAGACACAAAAGCTTAAAAGTAGGTATCTGTTGGATTTTCCAGCAAAGGTGAAATTGTACAACTCTGCTGTCATTTCGGTGCTGTCTACTGAGAAGCTGTACACAATGCAGAGTTGTGTTAATGAACTGATGTACTGGTCACAGAGGTTTGCTTTTTCATTTTCTTTTAAATCCATCTCTTAAAGTCTCTTGTCTATTTTTTCAAATCACAGATGTCTAATGAAGTCAGATTAGAAAGATTCAGAAGTATGTTACTCTCAATTTTCAGAAAGAGTAAACTATTAACAGGACTGCTAATACTTGAAGGATTGATCCAACTTCAATACTCACAAAATCTTCAGTAACAAAACCTAATTTTTTTCAAGTTAATTTACTACTGATAAATATTCAATGAAGATCTCTGAACAATTGCATTGCATGGTGGTTCAACATTCAATTATTTGATTATGTGAATCATATACGGTTGTTTCTGAACTGCCCAAAAAGGGCAAGAATATTCACATTCTAGTGTATCTAGGACCCATTCTACGAGAGATTTGCTTTCACTAAACATTTGTATTAATAAAGTTCAGTTAATGAATCTTTTTTATTGGCAATTAATAACAGAAAAGGATAGGAGAAATAAAGAACCACTCCAAACTGTAAAAAACTTCCCTCCATCCCCTTCTTCCCAGGCTCAGCTTCAGTTCTGATGCTTCTGTGTTCTTCCCCCGGAGTGGTGCAGGATGAATGAGATTTGTGGTGAACTTGGAGAGTTCATAGCACATAATTTCTGCTGCTACTTTTTCATCACTCTGTTCCCTGTCTTCAGTAAGGAGTCCCTCCCATGGGAGGGACCTAATGAACTGCTCCAACATGGGTCCTTCCCACGGGCTCTGGTCTTTCAGCAATGGACTATACCAGCTTCAGTCCCCCATGGGGTCACAGTTCCTGCCTGAAAACCTCCTCCTGTGTGTGCTCCTCTCCATGGATTGCATTTCATTTTCCGCTAAGAGCCTGCTCCAGCATGGGGTCTCCATAAGGTGCAGCTTCCTTTGGGGCACATCCCCCTCTTGTGGCATAGGGTCCTTCACAGTCTGCAGGGTGGATAACTGCTCCACTGAGATTCAAGGACACAACCTGCTTCACCATGATCTGCTCCCTAGGCTGCAGCAGAACCTCTGCTCCAGCTCCTGGAGCACCTCCTCTTTCTTCTTCACTGGTCTTGGTCTCTGCAGGGCTGCTTCTTTCACATTAGCTCACAGTTACAGTGAAGCATTTTCAATCCTTTCTTTAATATGTATTCCCAGAGCTGACACCAGCACTGCTGATGGCCTTGGCTCTGACTGGAACTGGCTCTGTCTGAAAAGGGGCAGGTCACAGAAGGCATCCCTGCAGCTTCCCCTCCCTACCACAACCATGCCACGTAAACCCTGATGGTAGCTTGTAGATAGCAGCACAGCTGTCTGACACCCAGTGTACAGCTGCCTACTCCACTGGATGCAGAGCAAAAGTAGGGAACACTGTATCTCTTCTCTTCATCCAGGTGGAGGCATGCCCATTTGGCAGACAAGCAGTTTTTTACACCTGGGCTTCTAAAAAGCTGTAAAAACTAAAAGCTGCTAAAAAACTTCAGATTATTTTGCATTATCTGAAAGCAAGCAGATACCACTCAGGGTCTAGGACTCCATCACATGTAGGACAGTTCATGACCTATATTTACTCAGAAAACAGATAACAAACAGCTATACACAGCTCGGGAAAGTCAAGGAAGAGGTGAGATCCTATCAGGCAAATAAATGGGCTAGGGATTGAAGTGCAGCCTCACTGTAGTTGCTATCATGTTTTATATTATTTGTATAGTTTCTCTTATCCCACAGCTAAAAACAGGTTCAAGGGAGAGAATGAATGAGACAGGATAGAACATACAGACACATCCTTCCCAGCCCTGCAAGAAGAAAATGATGGTTTGAAAAGAGAATGAGCAGGCTGGGGAGAGTGGTCAGGGATATGAGACCTTCCCAGCAGAAGCATAGTAAGTATTAGATTAAACCAAGGATGGAGAGCCTGGAGCAGATAAAAACTCCCCAGACCATGTGCTAAGGCAATGACATTTTCAGCATTTTGAATGAACATGAACAGGAGAGGACAGGTTTGTCTCTGACATGGGTGAGACACAAGGTGCTGAGAATTTAAACATGAATTTCAGCAACAGGCAGGCTTAGGAAGGGCCCCACCTGGGCAAAGCCATGCAGAAAGGATCCACAACTTTCAAATCTATTCCTTAGAGGAGGATATAATAAAGGCTTTTTGAAGGGAGGGTGGCCTTATTTAGTCTGATCTGAAGCAAAATGTATTACACATTGTTATTATGGTGTTGATCCTGTTGAGGATACATACGAACTGTGTAGATGTCACAGTTTCTCTTTGTCTTGCG
Organism: Climacteris rufus; assembly: GCA_013398175.1. Taxonomy (NCBI): domain Eukaryota; kingdom Metazoa; phylum Chordata; class Aves; order Passeriformes; family Climacteridae; genus Climacteris; species Climacteris rufus. Next base: position 1,419,457 of record VZRZ01004813.1, read on the forward strand.
CCTGCCCCTTCCCTGGGTGTGTCCTTCATAGAGAGATTCTCAGGAGACTCAAGATGGAGATGGGTGATATTAGGGTGAAATTAGCCATAAAGAAAACATTTAAATAAAAATGATTAACCCAGTGTTAGAGCTATTATGGGACAGAAAAGAAATGTCAGAGAAAAAAAATGTGTATCATGACTGCCCCATTACACTATAATTAGTTTATCTTTGTATAATTTATGGTTAGCTCTATGTCAGTGAATTCCAGCCAGAAGCAGCCCCTGGCCTGAAGCAAGGCTGCAAGAGAGAGGAGCCCTGGACTGCATAGAATTTTTAAAGGTATTCTGAAAACTCAGATGTGCTCCATCTTTGAAAATTAAAAGGAAACAGCTCCTTTTTTACATGATAATTGACATCCAACTAATGAGAAGCTAGGCACGTAAATATCTTCAGACATGTATACTTAGATTTCCAATTTTACCTTGGTACAGGTAAATACTTCTAGGAGGAATTTGGAGTATTTCTTACTGCTTATATTGTATAATCAGTCTAGTGGCTCTTGATAGGCATCAGCTGAGTTTAATGAAAAGTATTATTTATCTCAAGGGAGGTGAACAATTATTCTTTTTTTCTGGTTCTCTAACTTCTTCTTCCCTTTAGAGACTAATATTTGACTAGAAAAATAATCATTAAAAGAGTTTATACTGTTAGATGGAAATCTAGCCCAGTTACCTGACTTAATGACACAAACATCCAGTAATATGTATATATTGATGCCTTGAAGTGAATACCAGGATGTTTTGTCCTGTAAGGTAAATATTGATCAACATGTACAGTGTATTTTTCCTTTGGATCAATATGCCTGTTTCTTCTTAAATCAATAAGTCCTTATTCTTACATAGAGGAAAAGTTTGTCTCATAATTGGATAAAAGTGAGTATATAGCAAATGAGAACATTTTTCTTGCTTAGCTCCAACAGTTGTGGGGCTCAAGGTTGTAAAAAACAAAGTCAGACTGAACATGTAAAATGCTGCATATGAGGTTCAAAAAATACTATCACTTATATCTGCTGAGCTAGTACAATAAACATGCACATATATGACCCAGTTTTTTAATCAGAGAACAGTGGTGCTTGTTGAACTCAGTGGATGCAGTCAATATTCCACATTAATTTCTTGGCTTTTTTGTTATTTTTAACTTCTCAGAGTATTTCTTTGTGTGTGTATGTTTAAACGACAACTACAGTTTTCCAGGGAATCCTGAGACCTGTTTTGTCATCTTCAAGCTCTGCATCCTAACTATGGTTTAGTTGCAACTGATATCCTGGCTTTGAAATAAGAGAGGAGATGAGAATTTCACCATTATTTCAGAACCTCAGCGTTTCCAAATATGCGAATTTTCATATTTTTTTTCCTCTTTATTACAAATACGTATAGAAATAATTTACTACAAGAGTTTTTCCTGACTTTTTTGACCTTGTGGTTGACGCTACAGGTTAATATTAATTAAAAAAACCCAGGAATAAAATCTAAACTCTCCACTCCCAAGCATAAATAAATTCCAAAGAGGCCAAAAAGGTAAACTAGCCAGCTATGAAAGTGCTAGTCTGATTTATTCTAAGGGAGATTTTTTCCTTGTAGATCTCAGACTGAAAATTATAATATTTCAAGGAAAACTTCATAGGGAAACAAAGTTAGGAATGCTATTTAAATAGGCAAAACTAAATGAACATACAAACCCCCTTTATGGTTATTCTGTTAGAGCCGTTTCTTCCATGAAGAGTTCAGAACATAAAGAAATATCAGAAGCACTGTCATATTTGGAACATTTAAGAATAGAAATGCTTTACAAAAATAAGTAACTTCAGATTATTAACTACATTAAGGCAGACAAAAAAAATGAACAGACACACCTTTTAATTTATTTTATGAATAAATGCATAACTAAGTAAAGTAGTAAAAAACTACTTGTGACCTCTAAAGAACTGTAATTAGGGTTCTCATTTCTCTCCTACTGCAGAAATAGTTTACCAAAAAAGTCAGAACATGTCTGCTGAGTTTGGCTTTTGAGGAGGAACCTCCATTTTTAATCTCCAGTATTGCCAGGTGAAAACATCTTCCAATTAATCTGATATATTTACATATATCTACATATTGACATTTGTATTCCTCGAGTGAGTTGAGATCTTAGTGTATTTTAAGTCGATTTAATTGACTGCTATGTGGAAAATTAAGGTACTCATGGTAGGACTAGTTTACCACTAGCTTGCTATTTTTGGCCAGGATTAAATTTTCAGACTGCCTAGAAGGTGGCCAGTATATGGTGGCGTGGGCTTCCAATATTCAATTAGACTATTTTGGGGGAAAAAATCTCCAAAAATACTTTTTCCAGTGGAATTGCTAAGTATAATGCACACCTTCCAGCACCTGTCAACCCATTTTATACCTTAGATATCTGAACTCTGAGTGAGACTGCTCAGGACTAAGCAATCTACACACCCAGTCTCCCACTGATGAGGGAGGTGGAGATCGAGTGGAGGGACAGTTGGCTGCTGCTGCTGCAGTGTAGGAAGAGGAACGTACCCAGCATCCCCCAGTGTGAGTGGAAGAGGAACCCATCTGGCAGTCCCAAACATAAACCCAAAACACTGAGGGAATTGTCCTTTACTTATTCTGAGGCAACTGTAGCACTTGGTCACTTCTGTGTACAGCTGTTTGACTCAAGCACTGCAAGCTGTAAGTGCATAACAATGCTTATATTGCATTCTTTTATTAATAACTAAATAACAGATTACTTCAATTTTACTTCACTGTGTTATTCCTGTTCACAATTTACAAAGGCGTAACAATTGCAAATTGGCTGGGTGCGACCTCTACACTTCCAATAGCACCACTTTGCTTCCTTCACATCCTGCAACTTTCCTTCACTGCTCCCACAGGCACAGGAATTTTGTAATTGATTTCCTCTAATTCTTCCAGTTTCCCCATAATTTCGTCCACCAAGTCTTCCCTCCATCTCCCTCACACCCATTCTTACTTCCTTCATTACTTGTGTTAATCCATCTCCCCTGTTCCCATGCCAATTCTGCAGCAGGCTCTCCTATCCTTGACTTCCCTTGCCTGGCTAGTTAACTCCTACATTTCCCCTTAATATCTGAACACATTGAGTGTACTGTCTGCAAGCACTGATAAGATTTCCTGTCTTCCATTTCCACCCTAAGAGTGTCTAATCTATTTTCTGCACCTTTTACTCCACTGAAATTGGGAACAGCTGAACTTGGTCAGATCAGAGGACCATCTAACCCAATATTCTGTCTTACACAGTAGCCAAACCATATGCCTGTGAAGTATAATCAGTATAGGCAAGGATATAGTGATATTCTTCTCACCACCCCCAACAGTTCTGGTCAAAATCTCTAATGATCACTTTACAGCCAATTTTCAGAGCCAGAACTTGCTTATTCTTTTCCTTCTTGCCTTGTCTGCATCCTTTAACATTACTTTCTGTCTCTTGGTGGCTTCAAAACCAGTGCTGACTTAAGGTTCTCCTAGTTTCATTATGGAAGGCGCTCTTTAATATTTTTTTTTTTTGGCAGGCTTCTGGGATCTGTCCTAGAACTCTTTTCCCCACTTTCCTCCTCCAAAATAAGAAGATTCAAGGTGATTTTCCAGTTAAAATTTCAGCTAACAACTCCATACTGACAGACTGATGAACCAAACTTTTCTGTCTGGTTTCTGTAATTTTCTTCAAACTGAAACTTCAGCCTTCTCTAACATCTCTTTGAGAATATTTCCCTAAGCCCAAGTTCAACAGTGCCAAACCAGGTATCGTTTCTCTCCCTTGAATTCTGACCACGACCTCCTACTGAATCATAGTGCACCAAATCAGCATCCTGCCTGTTTTCTCACATTGTCATACAAACCCCTCATCCTCAACTTAGAACTCTCTCCTGTTTTTCACATTCAGACTATTTTAAACACTTGAAAACTATTTCTATGCATCCAACAGCTGTAACAGCTAACTGAGTCCTTGTCCTCTTATGTCTTGATGACTGTAATATTCTTTCTTCATGAATTTTCTTTTATCGTGACAAGTTGCAGTCATGTTCATTCAGAATATGGATACAAGGAACATTATGTCTGCCTGCCCCTTTAACGAAATTAAATATTTTCCTAGATACCTTCATTCACAGTTCATTCTATCACTTTAAAAAGGAATGAATCTGGGGAGGTGGGGCTTGAGTCCTTTCTGACCTATAATCTTTATTGCCTATCAAAATGTAAGCTCTGCTATTCAATGGGCCTCTGCAACTTGCCTCCACCATTCAGCAATTTCTTTTTCAAACAAGAATCTTTTCTCTCTCATCCATGCTGCTCCTCATTGAGAATGGCTGCTGATTCTACCATTTCCTTCATTGTTTCAAAGTTCTCATTCTCTGACCTTGTGGAAACCAGATTTAAGATTTTTCAAAGTTAAAAACAACAGCCTGCTTCTAATAGGCATAGATGGACTGAAATGTATAGTTATAATGCAGTGGGAAAGGCTTCATGTGGGAAAGGCTTCATGTGCAGTACAAGATGGTTGTTTGAAGAATAAACTATAAGTTATTTGCAGTCACAAAGATCAGTATATGAATACTTTGAACACCAGTGTAGCTTTACTTCTCTTGGTAAAACATCAATTCTTTCCAATGTTTATAGACATAGAGTTAGCATTTTAAAAGCCCTCAGTAGAGAACAGTGATGATAAATGCAACAAAAAATCTTGATTTTTCATTATTTTCTCCTAATATGTAAATTACCTTCTCAAGAAAGTGAAATCCTAAACTTTTTATATTAATATGAAACTAAATTATGAACTCCACTTCCTTTTTTGGTTTTTTTTACAGTTGATGAGGGTGCTACTTAGTAGTCAAAAGAAAGTTAAAGCTCAAGGCAATCAAGAAAAACACAAATGATGGACAGAAGATGAAGCCTCCAGCTACTTGTCCCAGCACTGAAAGAATCAGTAGGATGAGAGAAGCCAATGCTGTCTTTATTAACTGAAGGTGTAGAGTATTGGGGGGGTTACTTGTCTTGAAGCACAAACACAAAACACAAGATAGAGGAAATCATGTCATTACCAACATGAATGAGCCTGTGGTTTGGAAAGATGAGCGGTTGGCTTCTGGCAGCTGCAAGGAACGATGGGGACTCAGATAGTGTCAGTCTGTCACATTCTCCATATGCTTTTTTGCAACACTTCCACCCTGCCCCCACCATATTTTTTAAAATGCAGTAAGCATACTGTCCAAGAAAAATGAATTACATAGGTGTCCCCTCACTCAGCTATCAAATCCTTCTCTTCCAATCTACTAAATAAAGAGAGGGGCTGTTGCTTTCATGAAAAAAAAAAAATAAAAAGGTAAAATCGTTTTCATGCAAGCCCATACTAGAGAATCAGGAAGGTATTCATTTTATTTTGTGTATCTAGACAGTGATTTTAATGTTATGCAAATGGAGCAGGCAATTCCTAATCTATCCTGAAATGTATGTGTCAGAGCTCTTGTGTAGTGCAGGTTACTGATGATAAAAACAAGATGTGTTTTTATACAAGGAAGGCACATGATTTACCAGCTTTAGAATTTTTTCTTTCATTACAAATTTAAAATAGGACAAGCCAGTGCAATGGAAACTGAGGGGTACCGCCAGAGAAAAAGTCAGTGTCTTTTCAGAGTCAGGTTTGACAAGCATTGTTTCCCTCTCTCCTTGAAACCAGAACAGCTAGACATAGTAGCAGTCTCTTAGACTTTAAAATAGATTAAGAAGAAAAGCTTCTATTAATCCTTGGAGAACTAGTGTTCCTCTTCTTTCTCTTTTCTTTTCTTTTCTTTTCTTTTCTTTTCTTTTCTTTTCTTTTCTTTTCTTTTCTTTTCTTTTCTTTTCTTTTCTTTTCTTTTCTTTTCTTTTCTTTTCTTTTCTTTTCTTTTCTTTTCTTTTCTTTTCTTTTCTTTTCTTTTCTTTTCTTTTCTTTTCTTTTCTTTTCTTTTCTTTTCTTTTCTTTTCTTTTCTTTTCTTTTCTTTTTTTTTTCTTTTCTTTTTTCTTTTCTTTCTTTCTTTCTCTCTCTTTCTCTCTCTTTCTTTCTCTCTTTCTTTTCTTTCTTTCTTTCTTTCTTTCTTTCTTTCTTTCTTTCTTTCTTTCTTTCTTTCTTTCTTTCTTTCTTTCTTTCTTTCTTTTTCTTTCTTTTTTCTTTCAAAAAGGAAACTTATCTTGTCTAAAGAACGTGTCCAAACACCCAGCTAAGTTGAGGTTGTCATGATAAGGCAATCTTCACATCAGGAGGCTTTTTTAGAGAGGAAGAAACTCAGACACAGGCAGGGTCCAAGCCTCAGACCCAACTGTCAAGAAAGTTGATGCACAAAATGTCCTAAACTGACATTTATGTTGCTGTTACAGGCTTCGGTAACCAAGAAGAACAATCCAGAATCTCAAATCAAGACTCATCTCCCACCTCAATCTGGCAGTCCCTTGGTTTATGTTTCTCCCGTGAAGTCAGCACTCTGCTTTACCCCCTCCAAGCCAGCAGTTAGAGACCATGTATGTGCATCCATAGAGATATCCCTGCTCTGCCTGAACAAAACTCAGATTTACTTGTGCACCCTACTGGTTGAATCCACACATCTCCTGAGCACTCCTGTGGAGTCAGGAAAAGCATTTGGCCACAAGACCTGAGCCTCTTCCTCCCTTATTTAAAGCTGTTAGGATTAAATAGGCAAGACAGAGATAGCATTACCCCAAATGGCCAATACCTCAGCAGTTCAATGAAATGACCATGTTCTCTTACTACAAATACGGGCTTCTCTCCACAGGCAGATGGGGAACTTAAACCTAGATCTCCTAGAGCTGTAACAGGGACAAACAGATAAAAATCTCTGTGGGGAGAGCAGGAAGCAGGGTGAGAGGAGGAGCTTCTGCTGTGTTTTGTCAGGGAAAAAAAGCAGACATTGTGGGTAAAATTAAACTATCAAAGGAGATTTCGGGGCTATGACTATCAAATACCAGGTTGTATTTCCCAGCAGAAACTGATGAAGAGGACCATAAGATACACAAAAAGAGCAGAGCTCATTTGCTTCCCTCCTCATGCACTGACCTCAGTGGATTTGGTTTTGAGAAGTTTAGCAACATTGCCCAAATCATCTGTGGCTTTTGCACTCAAGTGACACTACAGCTTTCCCCTAAAATTAAGGTTGATTAACCTCTGACTCAACTTAGAAAGCTTCCAAAGAGCTCTGACAAAATCAGAGACAATATGATGGTTTTTTTCTTTTTCCTGGGAATTACGCAGCACATCACAGAGACAATAATATTTTCCCTACATGACAGCAGTCTAGGGAACTTCTCAATCATAATTTTTAATTCAACACCAGAACATCCATGTGTTGGATACAGTTTCCAAAAGACCAAAGAAGCATCAGGATCCAGATATAGATCTCAAATCTAATTTCTAACCACACGAAAAACGTGCATTCAATTCCACCATGCTCTGTCATGAGACAAACTGGGAGAAAATACACGGAAATATCAGTATAAAAAAGACTTCACTTACAAGTGACGCCAGTCAAAGGATTATCCTTTTGTGAGAATCCAAGGTAATTTTATTGTGTCAAGAGCTACCACTACACAGTACAGTTTATAAGCAGAGAAGACTCGAGCAAAGTCATAAGGGATAGTGAAACTGACCACCCAAGACTGGCTAGAACCCAACACAAGAAAAAGCAGAGAAGAAACAAGCTACAGGAAAAAGGATCTGGAACACAAAAATAAGGAAAACACATCAATTTTTGCAAATTGTATCATGTATCTGACATGCACACAAGCCATCAGTTGGGTCTGAAGACCAGTTGTCAGTCAAATTCAGTTGGTTTCTTCTTCTTTTTCCTATGTTCCTGTGAGTGAATGGAAATGTTCATTTCAGAACAGAATCTGTTTCTCATTTAAGTCCTCCTGAACCCTTAGTTCACTTCTATCTTCCTTCAAAACTGAGTTTAAACCAGATTTACGCATTCAGTGTTTACTGGGAAATGGTAATTACCATATACTAGAATAATCCCAAAGAAAAGGTTTTCATTAAAAGGGAGAACACATGGCTTCCCTTATACAGGGATACCTCACATTGGCTACATTTTCCTGATGAAATTGCACTGTCTTTTGAATGTCTGGTATTCCAGATACCTCTGGAACACGAGGTTGACAGTTGAAAACAACAAAGAACTTAAATAAGAGTCCATGTTTGAAACTGAGCCTCATGAGACAATTTGTAATGCTGTGTATGGTGGCCAATATTACCCTCAAACCTGTAGAGAAAAGCCAGGGATGAAGTAGGAAATCTGGAAAATATGCATTTAGAGAGTGAAAGTGTTGGTGAGCAGAAATCTGCAAAGGTTCATTAAAATCGCCTGGCACAGGGCAAAGAATCTCTGGGTCCCATGCTATTACCATAATGCATTCTTCATTAGCCCAATACTTATACTAAAATTAAATGCAATACATGTCTAAGTAGGGCTTTGCTTGATCAAACAAATACAGGGTCTTTGATCTACTCATGTTCTGTGTTAGTTAAAAGACAGCCATCTCTCTTCTTGACCTCAGCAAGGGTTTCAATCTCAGGACAAAAAAAGAAACTGTGCTAAAATCTCTTTGTAAACAAGCAGGCACCCTGATTATGGTGATCTTCATTCAAAAAATAGAAGCAAAGAGAAAAAACCCAAACAACACCTCCTCTCCTCACCCCCCCCAAGAAAGTTCAGATTTTGTTGTAGACAAAAGAAAGACCTTTTAATTTCCTCAGAATTATAATGACTGAATTATAATGAATTATAATATTTCATTTTGAGACCAACACTTAAAATATTTACTCAGTATTACATCAGCATTCATAATGTTTTAAACAAGTTTTCTGCATGGCCAAATAGTATGCAGACATTTGCAAAACGATTTGTCAACGTTGCCTCTGAGGTGTGTTTTAATGAAAATGTAAAATTTCAAAAAAAATGTTTAGGCACAAGCTTCCCAGTGCAGTCAATAAGAAATTTAGCTGAGCTAAAATAGTAAATTTGAATTCAAATGAGCTGTAAATACACAGTATCTATCAGCAGTCTGTGAAAGCGATTTAGTAAAATAAGCAATACTCTATTGCAAAATGTTAAAAATTAGTTGTTTGAGGGAAGCTAAGGCATCCGGAGCCTGTCATATGAGCTCTATACCAGGCATGGCTTAGTTTGGCTTATGGTGTCAATGGAGTTATCAGAAATACAAGCATTTATCTACATAATTGCATAGGAGAAAACATTAAGAGGTTGGCACATGTTAAAAATTATTCCCAATTAAAATGTTATTTAATAAACAGGCCCATTTTATTACTCATGGATTAAAAAAAAATTAATAAGTGACTGCTAAACAAGTAATTACAAAGGTAATAAAGCTCTCCATTCTGATTAAGGAAAATACTCATTTCATGACCATCCAGTGATCCATTTTCTACCACATCTGTCAAAAGAGGCTGTCTGCAACCATTTAGAGCCATATGATTGTTTCTGTGCATATGTAATACTTCTACTACATTTTATATCACTAAAAGTGCTCCCAAACTAATTCTTAGGGTAATTACAGATCAGTTTGCTTATGGATTAACTGCTCTTGAGTCTTCCTTCTTGAGTCACAAGCAAACTGATGCAGCTTTGTTGCTGGGGTGTGAACACAGTGTGGATTTAAAGCTTTCTGCCTCCCATCAGCATCGCTCAAAGCTCAGAGAATTCTGAGTCAGATTGTGGTCAAAGTGCTTTGCACCTGCTCTCCGACTCCAGTCAAGAAAGTCTTGGTAGAAGGGTCCAAACCTATGAGGTGCTGATCACTCACACTTCTCACTGCTGGCTGATGTAACTTACCATTCCTGCAGGCACCCCTTCAATATGCTCCAACAGGCTGAGATATGAAAAATCCGTGCAGGAAATAATAAAAAAATACAGAACACATTCAACACCCGGTAAATGAACAGATTTTTGACCTAAGCAGAGATCAGGGAGCTGGTAAACTATATCCCTGCCACTAGTTTAAGATCCTGTTTCCCTTCAATTTTTGTTGTTTAGGATACACATACACTTGTCTGCACAGTTTTTCTTTTCGATCTTTCAGGCAAAGGAGACTTGGGTACAGAGGGAAAATCCTATCTAGACTTGGACTTCTTCAGTTGTTGGGAAGACTAACTTCACTCATAAAAGGAAGTGCTTCCCCAGCAATTTTTAAAATAGACAGTGAACCATCTGTCTTATCTGTGTGCACTAGTGGAAAACAGGTAAGGCATGAAAATAGGTTTCTCCTCAAAAATAGATTTTTTCTTTTTCCCTGAAGAAAATAGATGGCCCATAAAAAAGTGTTATCAATTATTCCCCAAGTTTCCCTTTCTTTTTCCAATAATTTAATTATGCTTTGTGATATAACACAAGTGAGCACAACTCTTCATCTCCATGAGACATTCAACACTGATACTATATGGCTAAAGGGGAATTGTCACTGTCCTTCCCCAAGAAAGTGCCACAGGACCAAGATGTGTTGTACTGGGAGGCTGTTTTTTCAGTGTGTATGGTACAAGAGTCCCCGAAAGCCCCTTGCCTTCACCAGAGTTCAGCTGGCAGCACATCACAGAGGAAGATGGTGCTGTGGTTCTTGGTGTGAAAAACAGCAAGGGGAATGATTATGCTTCGTGAGGCATAAGCCCAGCTGGCTCTCTTCCTTTATATTCACATCTTTGCATGGCATCAGCCAGTGGATTAATTGATTAAGTCTGAATGTTTGTTATCTCACTTATCAAATGTAATGTATTTTAAAAAATCATGCACAAGGCTTCATTTCATCTGAGAACCTTGAGATGAGGGATCCATACTTCTGGAAAAAGTCACGTGAACACTCAGGCCAAGACAGGATTGTTGGGAAGTCACTGTAGAATTTTCATTTGAAAACAAATACTTCAAAGGACAGATGTACAAAAAAAAAAATAAAAATTTTGGAAATAAGTCATTTGGTGCTGATGGTTTAATCCATCAGTTCTGAGCTCTAAACCAATGCTAAGCCATCTATTTTTATTTGATATACAAATGATAGCATATATGTTTGGTTCAGAACTTGGATGCCATGTAAGGAAAGATTGTTTTTCAGCCAAACTACCTTAGACAAGATTATTAGTCCTGCTGCCATACTTAAAAGGGAGATTTCAAGTGTTAAAATTTTTGTTGTGAAGTACAAAAAAAAGGGAAGAAATTCTTAACTATAAAATGCAGGAGATGAATTCTCAGAATTAGCAACCTCTTAACCAATGTCCTGATTCCCAGTATTAGATAGTATTTAGGAGGTGACTCTAAGATTATATTCATATGAACACATTCTTGTGTATTTAGGGCCCTACCTGTGTTCCTTCACTGTATGAACTCTCAGTTCTGCCATTCTGGAAAAGTATTAGGAAGATCATCACCATAAAAAAGGAGCATGGGCATTTAACAACAAGACTCAAGAACCTCCTAGCTGCCTACAATTTAAAAACTATGTGTAATTTCAGGTGCATTTGAGGAGCACTACCCCTTCAAAGCAATTTAAGAAGGTACACCTTAAAAAACAATTACCCAAATGAACTAGTTAATCTGGAAAAATGTAGACAGTACAGCACTCTACATCACATTCTGTGGGGTGGGCTGGTAAAACAAAAGTATCCAGATTATTTCTCTTTGTTTTTGACCTTTTTCTTTCGAAGGAAAAATACTCCAGGTGAAAAATGCAGCCCCAAGCACTACTCCAGAGGCTGAGCGCAGGTGTTCCATTTTTCACTCCAATGAGAGAACAGGACACAAATAATATTCTCCCTTTTACAAGAGGATTGTTTGTTCCTACTTTTTTGCCATTGCAAACCTGGAAGACTGACCTGCTTTCTTTGAGAATTTTTCATTTAAGAATTTTAATTATTGTTTAGAACATACTGTATTTTGCCAGGTAAGATTATAATGAGAAATTTAGATCCTATTTCCGGGAGCATCTTGGAAACTAAAGCAATTATTTCTCTAAATAGACTTCAGTTCTCAATTGCGTATCGGCAGCAGCTGCTCCCTGTTCAATACAATAGGTGCCCTAGCCAAAGATCCATGCTTATACAGTTCAAAAGGAACAAGAGAGGTTCTTTTATTCAGGTCTCCTGTGTTCCTATCATTGCACTCAGCTGGTGTACTTTTATGGGGAAAAGTGTAGGCAGATAGAGACCTTCTCCTCTGCCTCCTTATTGCCATAGTATTTCCCACCCACTGAAGCACTAGATGTTCCAGATAAACAGAATGGACAGAAATTTCTTGTTCTTCAGTCTCTGTTCTTAGACAAGATTATCCCAAACTCACACTCCCTTGCTGCTTTAGGAACCAACAGAAGATTCACACATGAAAGCTGCTCTGGTTGCAAGAGCTGGATGTACGTAGAGGGATATTTCTACCACCCATACCCTCTTGACATTAATCTCTCCCAGTGAAGGCCCCATGCCTTGAATCACTGCAAATGTCATGTGCAGTAAGATTACGAGAGGAATCCTACAAACTTTACAATCGTAAGGCAGGAAAACTCCTTATAGGGAAGATGGTGCTTAATTAAAAAAAAAAGCATAGCTGTGTAAGGCACTTTAAAGAGCAGTTTGCTAGTTCAACTAGTACATAATGTGATACTGTTGTGTGATATAATCTGTAGAATATAACTTTTTTCCCCCCTGGAATTCTGTTTGGAAAACAATCAAGATCCTAAGCCTTTCTCCACATTCCCACACAAGTTATTTTCTCAGATCTAGTCACTTCCTTTGATAAGAAACATAGGTGACAAGGTATGTCTTAGTATCTACATAAACAAAACAAAAGTATGGACTCACCCCAGGAAGTGTATACCTCAGCTTCTCCCTGAAAGTAACTTAAAAGAGGAAGAATTTGGGGGATTTAGTAGAATGCTGTATAAGAAAGTGTATTTAACTTTACATACTAGCAATTCAGGCACCATTGCTGATTAATAGATGCTCTACACATTACAGATGGAATATAATTTTTCTCTGGTTATGGATACATCAGTTTCTTGCTCAGCATAATAATATCTGATATCTGTATATTAACTCCCTAAAACATTTTTACAGAAAGTGTGGTCTTCAGCAGCTCAGGGCCTACTGGCAGTTAAATAATCACCGTAGCAGTTTGGCAGTGAATGCTGCCAGGATTGGTGCCTGAAAAGCAGGATATCCTGGTAGCTGTGTTTGACCACTACAGTGACCACTGGAAGAATCAGACATCTGGGAAATTCAGGATTTTGGGTTTGCTATTTTAATCTGAAACCCGAAGTTAGAAAAGCAGACTCAATACTTCTGTTAGATAACCAAGCACTCACATGGATCCCTAGTATTGTTGGAGGCACCAGAAAGACTTCTCTTAAAATGAAGTAATAGAAGAAATAAGCCTTAATGTGCAGAAAGATCAGGGAACAATTTCATCTTTACTGATCACAAAATTGCAAAACAATCCCTAACAGCTTCTAGTTCAGTCCAGACAATAAAAGAGGCATTGGTAATAGGGCAAATTGATACCAACCAAGAACACATGCACAACAATCCCAATCCAATACATACATTGTGGAACAAAGAATAAAAAGCAGGGAAAAAATGCCTGGACATAAGGCAGGAGTGGAAGTGACAAAGAAAATCTAACCTCTTCACAGCCTGCAGAATGAACTGTCAAACCTGAGAAGAAAATGCATCACTGAACTCAAAAACCTTTCATCAGTCAGAAAATGTTGTTAACTGTGGACCTGCATTGGCCCAAACCCACTCATTATTGAAAAGAAGTCACTGTTACCACTGATAAGGTACTTACTTGTATCTTCCCTGTTACCTCAAAGAAGACGGCAAGTTGAGATGGGAGGATGAGATACCGAGCCTCTGCTTGGTGGCTGGAAAAAGAGATTGGGAAAGGATAGAGTCAAGTAAAAGTTTTGGAGGTCCTGCCATTGACCTCAGAAGTGATGATCCAGTCAGGTCAGAACCTATGAGAACGTTGTAAAGAAGTCTATGTGGTGTGGATCCATACAGCTACAACCCCCACACTTGAAATAAAAAGGTTAAGATGCAGGGCAAGACCATGTCAAGCCAAGCCAGCACTGCTGACAGACACTCTGAGCAGGGCAGGTTTTTCCAGCAGAGAGACAGAGGGCTGTGGGAGAGTGGGTGTATTGTCTTGTGAAAATACATCTTTCTTGCTGAGGGCCCAGGATAGACACCATGAGCAAGCACCAGGTGAGAGAGGAGAGTCAGAGCAGTTCAGAGCTGGTGACATTTCCAAGATCCTTGACCACAAAATGGAGGGAGCTGTGTGCTGCATGGCAGGGGAGGAACCATGCTTGGAAGGTAATTGAGTCTCCAGGGTGAAGAGGAACCTTTCTCAGCAAATTTAAGAGCAGATGTCAGCTTGGCTTTATATTTACATATGGAACTATGCCTGACATGAGCTGGGGAATCTGCCTCTTGGTCTCACATAAAGAACCTGTTTAGACTGCTCACAGTACAGTGAGCCACCCACCATGATTACAGAAGACCTTACAGCTCCCCTAAATCTGCTGTTTAAAACCATCCTGGGAAGACATTGAAATGGAGTTGTTTCCTTGTAACACCTAGAAAGGTATAGGCTGTCCCATGTCCTCAGAACAACCAGGAGCACCCCCTGACTTCCAAAAGGGTAATATCCAAGAAAGGTATCTCAGTCCAAATGCACACAAACGGATCTGTAGCCTTAAAACCTGTTGTAGATAACATCTGCTGCTCTTTCGTGTGTAACACAGCAATGGCAAGGGGGAGATGTATTCCACTCATGAGGGAGGGAGTATTTTGAAAAAGAACTGATATCAAGTCATGTAAAAAGTAACTGTAAATGTCAAATTGTCCATGATTGCCAACAGGCATGCAACACATGTTCTGTAAAGTGCTTGGGTAACAGGAAAAGAGAGGACATTATGTTATCATCAGGAAATAGGAGATAATGAAATACATGCCAAATAAAGAGTGCAAGTTGCAGTCTAATAAACTAGTTCCTATTTTCTACCCCACTTTTTCTGTTTTCTTTTCTAATTCTGAAATACAGTGCTTTGTCCAATACACCAACTAGTTTTTCATTTCATTTGGTTTCAAAGAAAAAAATTACCCAATTAATATATCAGTCACATGTATGCTTTTGAAATATGAATGATATGAAACTTTGCTTACTTGACATCCTAAAGCTGCTGAAAATTCCTTGAGCTGGAAGGGGGTACTGCCCAACCCAGTGGAACCTGGTTCATATACAAACTCACAAATGTTCCTGGATTCTAAAACTAGTAAAGGAAGTTTTTTTCACCTAAGTAAATTTCTGTCCAATTTCTCCCTTAGCTTCACTTCTGTGAACAAAAGCATTTTCCCATTGTAAAATTAGATGATGAACATTCCTTCCTCACAGAAGGAATCTCTGCCTGAGGAAAAAAAATATTTTTGAAAAGTGCATGCCAAGTTACATAGAAGCTGCTCTAATCCTTGTTCAGTGGTTATGGTTAGCCATCAGACCTAACATATCATCTAAAGGGAGAATAAATTGCAGGTCCTATTCAAAGCTGTGTGAATTTTCCCCTGCCATTTAACTGTTAATACATCTTTAATTTAAACACCCTATTTAAAAAATGTATTAATACACCACTCATTTTTCCCCAAAGTAGATAATTTGTCCCTGAGCTTCCAAGGCTAAGAGATGCTCAGAGCAGGTTCTCCTTCTTTGTGCCTGTTTGTGAAGAACTCAGTTCTTCATGCTAGGAGGTCTCCATGCAAGTAAGAATCAATCATAAGTTCCGATAGAAACTTTCAACAAAAAAAAAATTGCTTTCTTGAAATAAACCCCAAGCCTCAAACAAAAACCAATACACCCAAGTGTTGAAAAACAAAGTCACTTGAAATTTGTGTCTTTCTCCTTTACCAGATTTCAGTTTGAGGGCAGGAGAGTTCTTAGAGCCAAGGGACATTGTCTGGTCAACTATATAGATTATAACAATGATGCCTACTACAAGAAACAGACATATCCAGCCATGACAAATCTTCCAGCCATGGGAAATTTCCTATCATTTATCACTGGAATACATGACTCTTCCTACGTCATTTCTGCCCAGCCTATGTGGAGATTGTCCCAGTACACACACTGCCAGCTCACAAAGGGGAGCTACAAACATGTATATTCACAATTTCCTCTAAGTGGTATCTTTCTGTCCCACCTTTCCCCTGCAGCTTCATTCAGAGAGCTCAAGCTTCTCATTTAAAGCAAAAGCCCCACTCCACCTCCACAGAAGTTAACAACACTTAGTTTTGCACCAGCTCTTTCTCTTGCACCCCCACTGGGAGGTTTGCTGGATGTGACGGCCAAAGCTGACCCATCTCTTCCCAGTGCCTCCCAGGTTCAGGATGCACCAGCTCACTCCCACACAGTTCATTTCCTCCCCCATTTCGGTTTCAGCACCTCCCACTGACCTCTGCAGGAGAGTATGAACTCTTGACTATATATAGTAAGGCGCTGAAACATTTCTCACATAATCTGTGTGGGCAGAAGGTGGGACAACACTGAGAATTGCACCCTGCTTGGAAGGGAGCATACTCAGACTTGCATCAGAAGAAGCTGCTCTTCCTAAACATCAACAGTTTTAACACAAATACTTTGGAATATACCGTAATCTACTGGACGACTTGTAAACTCGAGCCATTACACAACTCTGAATGATTTTTTGATTATGAACAAAATGTTTTAGTACCTCCACATGGAAAAGGTGGTTATAACAAAAACTGCATATTATTCTAAATTTGAAATTCCAAGAAACTTACGTAACCAACCTAAGCAACCAACCAGAAAAACCTCACCAAAAAACCAGAAGCTTTTTAATAACAGATTTCAGAATTTGAAATTTTTCATGTGTCTTGTTTTTCCTTTTTCAGCCATTCTCTCTCACCTACTCCATGCTCCAAATATTCTGCAGAAACAAACAATTTGCACATAAATAATTATAATTCTTAGTAATTCAGCAAGAGAAATCCATAATTTTTTCTTTTTTTAACTACTTTCTCAAAAATTCTTTTGATCATTTTGTAAATCCTCCAGCTGCACTTAGGAACAGCCTTGGCTGACACAGGCCACTCCTTAACTGCCTTTCTCATACACTGCATACATTGCTGAAGAAGAGACCACAGTGGTTGTTTGCAGCACACAGGCACATATATGTGACAGTGCTGGAGTCAGTTTCTCACTCTTAACTCATGCAGCAATATCGGTAAATTTCTGCAATGATGGCTTTCTCAGCTCAAAAAAGCTCTCATTGAAAAAGAGTTCTACACGAACTTGGCTGAGTGTTCTCCCAGTCTGAGTCTTTCTCTCTGCATTACAGATGGAGCACCCCACTTCATACATACAGACTTATGTGAAATGACACTAAGGAATAAGGAGCCTTAAGCTTGGATTCTGAGAATATCCAATCACTGGTCCTATGTAGCTTGAGACAACACCTTTGCCTCTGAATTCAACTCATTTTCCTGAGGTGGAAAGCAAAAGCTTACACAGTGTCCTGCAGACCAGAGACATTCAGGCACAGACTTTCTCTGGAACAAAGATACAGTATGAGTCTGAGAACAAGCACATTAGCAGCATCACCTCAATGAGTCATGTGACAAAGGGGAGCTAATACACAGGTTATGGAAATTCATCCTTTAAAATCCAACCCATCAGCTGTTGATTGCAATAGCATTCTGGCTTCTCCGGGAATAAATGCAAATTATAAAATGCCGCTCTGGGTCAAAAATACACTTTTAAAGAAATGAAAAGAAAAAAAAGCTAATCAGAAATCATGATCAGCTATCCTCTTATAAGCTGATCTTATCAGGGTTGAGTCACACCAACTATAAACTAATCTCCAGGAAACAAGCACCCCTTTTACTCTTGCTCTGGAAACTTTGCAAACAACTAATTTCTGCCGGTGTGTCACACAGAGACCATGTGAAACAGTAGGAAAAGCAAAATGCAGCAGTGAGGCATCAGCCAAAGTGATGTTTTGAATTATCACATTTTTGTGCAAACAGATATTCCTCCAACAAGATAAAACTTACTTGGATACTCCATTAACACTTTAATTCTGCTTGTGTGGCACGAGTGGAGCCACAAGATCCCCATTTCCCATTTTTTCCCTCAGACAAATCCCCTCTTCATGGGGAGCTGGCAGCTGTTTCCTGTTTCTCCAGCAGCTGGAGTGCCTCCTGAGCTGGATTGAAGGCTACAAGGCATAGTGGGAAACTATGGACCTGAGAGGTGGGGAGGAAACATCCTCAGGGCGAAGCAGAGGCAGAAGCTTTTCAAAGGCTGAGGGAATGAAAAGGCCAGGTAGCAGATCACTAGAGGAGAAAATACACTGTATCTTTAGGTCTTTAGATGATAAAAACAATGTGCAGAAGCCACGCAACTGTAACTAACTGTTTTCAAGGCACAGTCACACGAGAAAAAAATAAATTAAAAAACCCCAGGCTTTAGCTGATGTTCAGAACAGCTCCTGGCAGCTAGCAGAATTAAAAACACTGCAAGAACCTCAACAGACTCAGGTATTTAAAGGGATAATGCTGAAATGCGATATGATGGGCAAAGAATTAAATAAAAAAGTAAATTTGCCATAGGAAGAGAAGGGCATGATGCATTAAATTTCATTGCAGCCATACACCTGGGGAATTAACTACAGGTCAAATTTGAAAATCAGTGTTTCATAAGTTTTCTCAAAATAAATTATGGAAAGAGGACATGGATGTACCTACAAATCAATCTTACTCCTCTCCTCAAAAAACCTCAAATATTAAATCATCATGCTGTAGATTTAATGCTGGATTAATATTTTTGTGTCTTTCCTGAGTATGAAGAGATGGGATATGATTCCCCATTGTCTTGTCTCTTGATAGACCCCATGAAAACTAAGTGCAGAGGAGACTGGGGGCACTGCTCTATCTGTATTACCAAACACCTGAGCATGAAACACTTCCAGTGGAGACTGTCGTCTGCTTGTGTGTTTCCTGCAGGGGATTATATACAGCATCATGCAGTTCTGTAATGTCATACAATTATACTACAATTACATATCATGTACTTATTTGTGGGAAAGTATGCATTTTTTATTTTGGATTAAAATCCTGCTCCAATGAATTTGTTATCTAAGTTTCTTCCAGTTTCAATAGAGATTTTTTTTTTTTCTGCAATATTTTGTGGTCTTTCTAATTTTTAGCTAAAACAAGTCTTCAGGAATGTGCAATACAGGCTAATTTTCATTGCTGAGTTCCAAAGTCAGACTTTGGGGGCATGTGGAAAGAAAAACCAATGCACAAGACAGAACTTCCTTTAGTGTTAAGCCTCACTGGATGTATGAATTTGTGCAAATATCTGCTTTTTTTGCCTTAGTTTCCCTAAAACTAATGTTGGGCTCTATTGATGAAAAGTCCTCTAAATAGACCAAGGAGTTCTTATTTCTACAGACTAATTAGCCCTGAAGGGAATGGTAAGCAAAAAGCATAAAACATGGCCTAGCTTCTCATCTCCCAGTTGGACAGACTTGGGGCACTTTGGCAGGGCAATGTAGGAAAGCTTTGGTCTGGGTTCATAAAAGGCACCGAGGCACACAAATCCAGCATGTATGTGCTACTGGCATCCATTCCACGCAACACCTAACTCTAACACTACTGATACTTTTGTTACTTCCAGGCAAATCCCTGATCTCCTTGTGCACCTTACAAATGCTAGAGTCCCAATCCCTCTGAGCAGCAACACACTTCATTCCTGCCAATCCGTGGTGGGATTCAGATTACTTCTAGGTCAGCAGCTTTTAGTACAATGAGTCCTATACAAAAGGACAAATGGCAGTAGTAGGTTCATTTTACATTTTAAATAAATTAAATAAATTGCTCAGCTAGAATACAGAAAATGCAAGTTTAGATCCTACCCTAAGAGGTAAAGAATAAGCACTTTGAACCCACTGCCCAGGTCTGCTGAGGAGACAGTTTCCCTGGGTGTGATCTGGAGGAAGAATGAGAGTGACATCTGCTAACTAATCATTTCTTATGGTTTCCATACCTGCCTTGCCTTGGTTTAACTTACAAGAAGAGAAGTGATTTTGAGGTAAATATTATTTAACTCTTGGTGAAGGATAGTTTCACCATCTGTTTCCATCTTGAGACGTTTGAGAACTTTATATCAATACTATCTTGACCAGTATCTTTGCTTTCAGATTCTTAAAGTGTTTCATCCAAAAGGGTTATTTACAAAAGCAAGTTCATCCTTCTCCAAAGCATTTTTGCAGTTAGTTAGGGCCACATCCTTGTACACAAACTGAATTGCAGATGTTTCACAGGAATACAATGCCAGTTTTGAGAAAGGGCCCTTGTAAACTACACAAACCCAGAAATGTGTAGCCAACACCTCTCTACAGTGCTGCTCTGGCCTCCATTCCACTAAATTCTCTAGTAAAAGATAAGGACGCTACAGGAGATCTTCAAAATTACTGAAAAGTTATTTAATATGTCAGGAGGTTGAAATTAGGAAGCAAGGCACAGGTGATGGAGGACTCTGTAGCACTGCCTTTCAACTTGAACACAGCTTAAAACTTCTAGGCACTCTGTGTGTTCACTCAGAGCAGTATTTTTCCACACGGCATTTCACATTACTGAAGCTGGCGTAAATTTGGGCGTGTGTGGAAGTAACTGGAGGTTTGCAGTATCGGTGGTCATATGCGGCACGGGCAGTATCACTTCTCCTGGATAAAATCAGAGAGCAGTACTGAATGCCACATCGGCTGGGACTGACTACCCAGGTACTAAAGACTGCTTAACTGGAATTTCCTAGATTTTTAGTGCACTTGCTCTTAGAAAATTTGAACACAATTAACATTCAGTTAGCATGCTATTTCTGATGAAAGTAGCTTCACAATAAAAATCTTACCAAGTAAATTGTTATAGACATTTACCAAATTCTTCATAGGGACAGACTATTTCTTTGCTGCTATGAAGAAGTGAAAAAGAAAAATAAAAAGGTGGTCATTGATCTAACCTGTCTATTTGCTTTAAAAAGCATGAAACACCAGAAAGAGTACCTTTGAACCTGTTTCTGACTGCCTTCTCTCTGTCTCTAATGGTTCCTTGGGACAACATTCAAAGTTTGATCAATCCGTTTCCTTTCTCATCACACCACAGGAGAACAAGCTTCTAGAACCAGGGGACAGCAAGCACCTCTCTTGTGACTAGTGATCAGATTTGTTCCTGGAAGTTGTTGATAATTCCCAACATAGGCCAGTTAGCATTAGTGAGTGTAGAATCATTTGCCCTCCCTAAAGCCATTTCTGGCTGTTCTTTGCTCATGATTGTGATTGATGGCAATCATGTGCCATGTGCTCTGGGATGACCCTGCCTGACAAGGTTGGGCTAGATGACTGACTGTGTTCCATTCCAACCTGACCCATTCTGTGATTCTGTGATTGTTGCTAGTAGTAATGTCTAAATTTTTCTGGAGAAAAAGAGTGGCACTTCTAGATTGCTTTGCATGCAGTTAGCAAATGAGTCAGCACCTTCTTGTAAAACAGTAACTTCAAGTGTGCTGAATCACAGTTTCAAAGGTACTCTAAGGTTCTCTTATCTGCATAGGCAACACATTTTCTGTTTGTTTCAGCACGGAGGCTATTATTCTGAGACTGAAAAAAAAGGGGTTGTGGTCTCATGTCTTATTCTGAGATCAGCATTTAACTGTTTCAGTGCCTTGCATCTGCATCTTCACATGAGAGTTTTAATTTATTCTTCTAAGTGATGGCTAAAATCTTTCAGAGGTAAATGTACAGCCCACCTGAACTGGTAACTCCATGTTGTCACAGGCTTTGTTAATGTGTGTGGGCAGGGGATAAAGAAACTGTGAAAAAGAAACAGAATATTTAGTACAGTTAAAAAAAGAATCTTTCAGTGTGAAACATTGTTTTTTTCTGGAATGAAATTCCCCATTCTTCAAATGTCCCACTCCTACAAAACCCAGCCCCTCCTATGCCACCTTGATCTTCCCGTGTGCCTCTCTGTCACTCTCCCCTCCTCTTGCTCTCTTCCCACACCCCTTGCACACTTAGCTGGGATGGAGGCAGTGTACTCAGTGCCTCTGGGTGACACGTGTTGACAGCCTGGCAGTAAGCACAAGCTGCCTGGTCACCTGCCCTCTGCTGTTAGTTGGGGCAGGGGTCAAGCTTTCTGCTTTCTCTCGGTTCAGACTCTTTTCTATGTACAGGCATGAATTCCCTAAAATCGCTGATAGGAACTTAATATACTTATGATCTCTATGTCATGTCAACTTTAGCTGAAAGTCACCAAGCAGCTTGCCTGCTGCCTAAGGTGGTGTAGGAGCGCAGCCCCATAACCTTCATCTTAAGCAGGAGTTCAAGAAGAAGGGAAGATCAACTGTAATCTCTGTGCAGATGATCAACATGGTAAACTTAGGTACTGGAAAAATGACATTAAAGTTCAGTAAATGTGTTAATCTTATATTGGCTAAACCTGCTCTTCACAGTCTTTCTTCATTTCCCTGCTTTTCCTGACAAGACAGGGGAAGATTAGCTGTAGAGGAACCAAGAGGGAAAAGTGCTTGGTCTGGTTTTTCTCCCTCTCTACAAACTGTCCTGTTCCAGATGAAAACAAATCCAGGTTTATTTCACCCTATAGTGGGACTTCATTATAGCACAATTTGTCCTTTATGAGCCAAACCCTCTTTGTGTTGTAACCACTGGCAGGAGTGATCTCACTGGGAGAAAGAAGTTCCTACATCCACACTGCCAAATGAGTTCAGAGTTGGGGCTGTGAAGTTGTTCTCAACACCAGGGCTCATTTCCAAACTCATGAAATCAATTCCATGCAATTTTCCCACAAGCTCATGTGTGGAAAGCACAAACATGTATTTCCCTATAGAGGTAAAAGTATGCAATCACCCTATCTACTTTAAAGATATAATAAAATCTGCACTTTAGCATTCATTCTATAGTCCAGTGCTTTGGTATTAATCATTTTGTTGCTTGCTTTTTGCTCAGGGGTTACTTTAGTAAAACCTTTCCTTCATATCCTCAAAGGAAATCGGAATAAACGATTGCCAAATGCCACATTTCCCATTGGGAAACAGCATTCTCAACCATCTGAACGCTTGGTGTACCACTGAACAGCAAGGCTGTGCTACAGATAGTATTTATAGTACATTTTATGAGACCAAAAGTTGTCAGTTAAACCACTAGAAACTAATAAATGGGCCTAGTGTCATTTGAGTTGTCAACAGGATATAAGCTGATGTAAGAGGAACACCTACATTTTGTAGACTTCTTTTACACAAATAAATGTACCGTTGATAGTCATGCTTGACTTTGTAGGAATGTTTTGAGTAAGGAATATACTAATTTCCTCCATTGCAACAGTAATGATCATTAGACCACTAAAAGACACTCATTCTATAGACATGCCTAATTCTTGAATCTGATGTTGCTCAGAAACCTCTGTTTTACAGTAAAAGTTCTCACATACTCTAGTTTTTTTTCAGTGAGAGAGCTCTTAATAGAAGAATCACAGTATTGAAGACTGCCTCTGTGATGCAAAGGGTGAATCCTACAACACACAGAAAGAGGGAAACACTATTTCATTTAATAAACACAAAACCCCTTTGAACAAATTCACATTTTTTCAATGCATTAAAGCCAATGAATGCATTGTCTAAAGTGTTGAGAAATTGCATTTGTGTATAATATACATATATTTGCATATTGAATGTATATATAAGTATAACAATAGCAAAGCCTTCTTAAAATAAAATAAATGAAATTCTCAACTGATGAGATTGCATTCTTTGTCCCCCCCACAAAAATCATGTGCTGTGAGTAGCTACTTTACAGCTGCTTTGAAGAGGTAGGTAAGTGTCAAGAAGCAGAATTATCTCCCTTCTATCATAAATACAGAGCAAAAGGGAAAAGGCTTGACCACAAGGTTTGAATCTGCCAGTTTCAGATCAAGTACTCTGAGAATAGATATGAATCTACTTCTTTGTTTGGTTCTACTTCTGGTTATCATTAATACTTATCTGCATGATCAAACAAAATCAAACTTGATTACAGATCCCTAAGATAAAATACAGTAGATTCAGTTTCTATAAGTTGAAAAATCTCAAATTTTCACTGACAGAAATGCCTGATGCTCTTGTATGTCAAAGTTTTGAAAGTTTAACACAAACATTTAAGTGTATTTCATCCTCTCCTAGAATTACAAGTTAAAGTACAGATGGCATCCCAAAAATGTAAATTACTATCTGCTGAGAGAACATGTGCTTTTAAACAAAGGCAGAGATTTCTCTGAAAAGGAAGTCTAAGGAACTTGCCTGTGCACACACTTACCAAGAAGAAATCTGTACCACATTCTTTTCAGTTTGGAATAGGAAGTGTATGTGAAAAATATGGTGGGAAAGATTTTTCTAGAAATATATCAGCCTATTTGAAAGAAGGAAGTAGTGAGACTCCCAATAACTAGCAGGATTCTTAATGGTTTCTGTTATTAAAATTTAGATAGGGTTCCAATAAAAGTTCCACTGAGACTTTTAGCTATGCCTTTCCTCATTAATTCTCTCTTGTTCAACAGAGACGAAACGGCACTGTTCAGTATGAGCTCTCAACTTATGTCAAGTTGATCTTAAAAAGACAGGCAGTTTGAGGAAACTTGTATTTAAAGCTAGGAAGGACAAATTCACTGTCTCTATTCCTATGATTTGCAAAATCCAAATACACCAACAAAGAAGAAAGCCAAATCTCAGTGATAAAACAGAAATTTTAGGTTTCTTCCACACTGAAATTGAGATAAAAGAAAACATGAAGGATACACTTCCTTCTGATACAGCAATGTTTCCAGCACAACTGAGATTTTGCAGTGGTATTCATCAGATCATGCAAGAGTATGTCTAGGAGCAAAAACTGATATTAAGTCACGATTGTTGGTAGGACAGAGCCCCTCTAATAACTCACAGGTCATGTTTGCATTTGTAGATGGAGATAGAGCCCTCTAGCAAGGACTGACCTAACCAAGGCAGCTTCAACCCATCAGTGCTGCAACAAGAGCAGAGAGTCCAGCGCAGGCTTGCTCTGGCTGTCCCCGGCGCTCCAGGAAGATCCGTGCGGTCCACAGTGATTGATATTTTGCTGACTTGGTTACGGTGGCACTGGGTACTCGAGCTTGACTGAACCAAGGCAGAGCTGGAGCTGTCCCATACAGCTTGCCCTGGGCTCGACTGATTCTGCTGATAGGGAGAATCTTTATAAAGCATGCGTCTGGCCATGGCCCCTCTTTCACCAGACAGCACAACAGAGCTACTACGCTGGCTTCACTCCAACCTAGGATTCCTCTGATGTGAAGGGAACTGCTGAGCTGCTGTCTTTTTTTGGTACTTCGGTATGGAAGAATGCAAACTCAATTCCAGGTGATCCCTTCCTGCATCTCATGTTAAGGCAGGGTGCTTATCAGAACACCTTTGTGGGAAGCCCTGCCAGTTTAGATCAGCTGTGGAGCTGGGTGGTCCTGGGTGCTTATGCTTTGCAGAAGCATGTATTATTTTCATAGGCAAATGAACACAACGAATTATTGTTAAATATATTTTTTCTTGTCCTTTTATATTTCTTTAATTCTCTTTGCCATAGAATGAAACACAGATGCCTTTATGCTACTCATCTTGAAACAAGAAATGCTCATTGCTAGACAGAAATGACTGATATTCAAAACTGCATGCTATTCCTCATTGTGTACCAAACTGGAATGAGTCACTATCGGGGACATTTATCCTACATCCATAGTCTTGTTCCTGCTTGAAAGCACAGGGAAGGATCAGGCTCTCTCCAAAAATTACCTGATTCCAGAAGGTACTTCTATGCTTAGATGAAGAATTAAGGCAAAAGGCCACATTTGCAGAACAAAGGCACTGACACACTCCCTTTGTTACCGAGCAGAGCTCCCTGCTCTGACTGGGGCACTCGAAGTCCTTACACAACACATGCAGAGAAGTTATGGGCATGACACAGGACCCCACAAGAATCGTCTGTCTGGAGTACACAAAAACTGCCAAGGAGGGGAGTGCAGCTGCAGCCCCAGCTAGGAGAGCATGAGGCATTTTTCATACCTAGGAGAAACCTCTCCTCCTGCCCCAGGAACACACTACACAGTTGAGGACTTGAGATTTAAGACAAGCACCCTTCAGAAATTGTGCAACCTTCCTTGTAAGTCTTCAGAATTCAAGTTCTCTTCACCTGTGAGGACTCACAGCATGGCAGAATGAGTAAGGGAAAAGGACCACATTGCATCATCCTGTCCAACCTCCCTTCTCAAGCAGGGTCATCCTACAGGACATTTCACAGCATCCAGACAGTTCTTGAATATCTCCAGATTTTCAATTAGAACCTGCTTCTCTGGTGAAAGTCCCTTGATGATCAGGCCATAGGTCAATTTGTATCTAAAGCCATCTTAATTCAATGTTCCATTTTCAATGGATTAGGGAAATATTTGTGGGTAAAAAGTTGTCTCCCCAATTTGGAGCCTCTGTCTCCAAGCTGGAGAGAAATCTCAGTGGCTACTAAATATAAAATGGTTAAACATACATTTACTAGATCTTTTCTTATAAAACTTTACCCACTCTGTTTCACAAGAGAACCCTTTTCATGTGCTTTTAGCTATCTGCCAACTGAAGATTATGATGGTTCATTTTTATTTCTTCACTTGCAGGAAATTTATTTGAAATTAAACCATATAAGAACAGATCACTGGTATATCAAATTGCTGCTGTAAGAGGAAGAAAGTGAATGTAAGTATAAGTGAATTCCCATATAAAAAGGAAGTAGTAGGAGAAATTGAAAGCAAAGAGGATTTCAGTAATTTTAAAAAATCCTTTCCTTTGTTTGGTGGCAAATACAGTTTTACTTTAAAAATAACTAAGTTTTCATCTATCCTAAGCACTTATCCATCTATCTATCTACTCTATAACATCTAGCTACCAATCCATTCACTGGATTCTTTTTCACTTACTTGCACAGCTTGCAGCAGACTGACTGCTCCAGGGATTTCACTGCCTGAATTCTGTGACATCAGTGAGAAAGTAGCTCGGCAGTCTTATTTATCAACTGGTATCATAGTGTGATATTATACCTTTGGCTCTGTTTTCAATGCAGATATGGTTCAAGTACATCTGTCTGCAAAAGGACCTGTTCCAAGCCCACAGAAGTCATGGCTGGTTTCTGCTGGTTGGCCACATCACAATTAAATAAAGTTCTAACACAAATAAATCAGAATATTTAACGGGATGTAGGAATGCTAAACAAGGACAGATCTCTCTTGAGGAGGCTTTTTCTTTTGTCATCATTTCAGTGATGTCTTCGGAAGAAGAGGTAAGGCTTTAGGCCACAACATTGGAAGTGTACCTTACATCCAAGTAAGTCATACATTAGTTACACCATTTATCTGAATTAATTATTTTTCCAAATCCTAAATACAGTACACACCTGAAAGAAAAGACTACTCAGTCCTACAGTTTTTCTCAGTTTTCTGCAAACCCACGACCATCTCTTTATGAAGCCATGGGAATTTTGTCTTTGCCCTTGGTAGAAAGAAACTTTTACATAATATGCCCAGGCATCTATCGTCTCCTTCCTGTTTACACACCCAAGCACTTGCTTCTTTTCTTTGACAAAGAGATATTTGTGCTCTGCCCCTGAATTCACGTTCACCTCTACATCCCTTCCCTTTACCTTCCCCTGCTGTCACTGGTCATGTTATCCTCAGCTCCACTTCTCCCCCCAGTCATTGTATTTTCCAATCCTATCTCCCTCTTTGTCAAAATTGTCAAGGTTCACCACTTTGGTTGAAATCTTTCCCACACTGTCAGTGTGCTCATTTCCTGTCCTTCTCCAAACCTTGATCATCCCTTACTGCTTCTTCCTTGAGTACGGAATTTACAGACAACTAGTTATAACTCGGCGCTGAAGGCTATATCAGATGTGGGGCACTGATGATTTTTCCACTTTGACAGGTTTCCTTGAAGCAACTGTATGGCATGGGAAAGCTTGTCAGCCTGGCTGTGCTGATAGGGTCATGAAGGAAAGCAGCAATGGGTTCCAGTCTTGAGCTTCCCCAGCACTTGGGAAAATTCCCTTCCCTCAGAAAACCCTGCAGCCTCATCAAGGCCACCTCTCTCCCTCACCTCTTCCTCTCCAGCAAAGTCAAAATATCTGGAAAGGAGATGGTCTGGCCAATTGATAAGCCTGCTTATGTAGATATTTACTGGGATAAACGACATTACTGCAATTAACAGAAACCTCTAGTGTGATGAAGTTAAGCACACGTACTTATTCTCAGAATGGGGCCTGGCAACTGCTGCCTCTCTGGAAAATGGCGGCGCTGCCCAACAGTTCCTGGTAAAGACTGCTGTGGGAGCCTTCAGGGAAAACACAAGGTTCACAGTAGAAGAGAAAAAGTCCACCCTCTACTATATTACACATCCTCAGCTATAATAAAACATAATTATTAAATAAAAAACCACAAACTTATTTACTTAATGACAAGAAAACCAGAATTGAAACAAATTCAACTCAGAGAAAGCCTTAAGGAAGAATCCGTTACAGGCAAATTTTTTCAAGACTAACTTAATATAAACTTTCAGGGAAGCTTTCCACAAGCTCATACTTTAAAAAAAAAACCAAAAAAACCAAACCAATATAAAGCACGTACCTTTGGACAGCTGGGAGCTCTGTACTGCTTGGGATGGAGCCTACAGCCCTCTGCTTTCCAGTGGCACTGCACCTCAGCACGGACCGGTCAGAGATCACCTGCCACCCCACCAGGCAAGGTCACCAAGGGCCTGATGGCGGCTGCAGCTGCCTGGGTGCCTACAGAGGAGCCCTGGCCTGTGGGCACAGGGGTGGCTGAAGTCCATAAAGACCCGTCAGCCCTCTGACACCATATTACAGGAACTCACTCCCTCAGGAGGAAAATGAATTATCAGCATAGGGCTTGCCACTGCTGCAAAATGGCTGCCTCCCAGGGCAGCTGGAGAGCCCAGGCAGGGCCGCAATGCCTTGGTCGGGTACTGCCCTGGAGGTGGGCAAATGTTACAGTCAGGATTGTGTGCTTGTCCCAACACCTCCCCAGGAGCCATGGCCTGCAGGATGGAATGTATGCAGGCTGTGGCATAGCAGACAGGCTGGAGAGAGGCCTGCCATTTCCAGGAGCTTATCCTAGAGCCAGTATTTGCTGTCTCCTGATAAAGAAGTAAGATGAGATGCTGTTTGCCCGTCTTCCCTGAGTGAGAGGCA
This sequence comes from Climacteris rufus, assembly GCA_013398175.1. Lineage (NCBI taxonomy): Eukaryota > Metazoa > Chordata > Aves > Passeriformes > Climacteridae > Climacteris > Climacteris rufus. The sequence goes on from VZRZ01004813.1 coordinate 1,448,893, forward strand.
ACTCTCCTGTAGTTTCCAAATCTGCTTTTAAAATCCATTTTCCATGCAAAATGGTGCTCCCTTCAGACAGATCCATGTCTGCCCTTATTGTGCAGTGACAGGCTCTGTCACATGCAGCTCTAGACAAAGAGTATCCTGGACCACAGGTTTTTGTTATGTGGGATTGTTTTGTGAACTCTACCCTGATGTTTTCTGAACACAAGGAGTCCAAAGACCTCAAGCATAGAGGTAAGATTCAGGTCTCCTAGGGAAGTCCCTGGTAGTCTGGTCCTGGCTCTGTGCAGATGTACAGAATGTCATCTTTCCTTCTCTGGCTAAAAACAGTGACATTAAACTGCTCACCCTTTTATGGTAGGGGAAGAAAGAAGACGAACACCTACCAGTTTAAAAAAATGGTCTCCAGTGATGTTTCAATGAAGTTAAGGGTTTTATTAGACGCTGAAAGGATACAGCATACTCTGACATACTCTCATTAACAAACAAGTCTATGACAGAAGTGGTATCCCTCTACGTGTCTCTGTGAATGCTGTGCAATAATTTCCACTTTAACCCACTCTTCTCAGTCACCCACCTAAAATGCTCACACAAACTTTCACCCTTTAGGGCAAAAAATTCCATGCCTGACCTCTGCATGAAGCTACAATTTTCTGGAATTATGAGGTGAAACTCTCTTCTCAGAATAAGAGGAAAGGAAAACACACTTGTCTGTGTAAAAGAACCTCAAAACCCACCTGAAAACAGAATAAAAACATTTCACTGCAGTTTCACAGCTCTGGGGATGGTGTAAGCTGAAAAAAATCATTATAAAAAGAATATTGTAACAGAGCAAAATGTTGCCCAAGCTTGAAGGCTGCTGGGTTGGACTTGACAGCAACATGGGTCTGCATGCTTTAGTAAACAGCTGAAGTGGGTGTTTGTATGCTTTTTTACATTCATATAGTGTGCAAAGCACATACTTTAGACACTACCTATCCTTTTTAATATGTGTTTATACATAAATAGTGTAAAAATGTGTGTGATTATGTACAAGTGTGCACTGTGCTCCATACAGATACTGTGAACGTAGGTTGGTCAGGTGCCTACTGAGAATCAGGTGTTTGAGGGGAGGCGATGCAGTGCCTGACAAAGGCACAGCTGGGATGTCTGTCACACACTAGCTGAGTTCCTGTCTAGACTGCCTAAGGTAGCAATGGTTCAGAAAGAATAGTCAGGTTCACTGACTGAGGGCCCATTGAATTTCATCATTTTTCCTCTACTTGTCTGTAACGTTTTAGGACTGTGATTTCTTAAAGACTGCAAACACCTTTGGGAGGGAGGCCTTGTTGTGTTGGCACAGAAGATAAATGTAGCTTCCCCAGCTGTTCACCTCCTCAGATGCCAAGACCCCCCCACCCTTAATCACAGACAGAGCTAAGCTCATGCAAATATCTACCAGGCAAGAGCATTTCTCAGAGCAGGAATTTTTACGCAAGCTGGTGAATCTTTGGCAAGCTTCAAAAAGTGAAATATTTCCTTTTAAACTACTGTTGTTTTTTTTTTTTTAATTTCCTAAGAAATTCTGTAGAATATTTTTTCTAGCAGAACCTTGATCATGGTTGAAAACTGAGAAAATGTTTTCCATTGTAAGTGGATCTAATAACTTGGAAGAGAAATTGCCCAAGACACCACCTCAGCAGGCAATGTCTGCTATAGCCATGGATTCTCCCTCTTGCTTTCTCCATTCCTGTTAGCTATTGACCCCAGGTAAGTCATGACCTGGGAGAGGCATTGGCTTCAATGACGTGTGGTCCCTTCAGACTCGTCATATCCTCCATGCTTCCGGTGTTATTGACTGGCCCTTTTCCACCTTTTTGGGCATTCTTATGAGTGCAGTTCTTCTTAAAAACAACTGATTTGAAGTGAGCACTGATGTCATTAGTGACATTACGCTCTTTCCATTTTACATTGTGTATCTATGGTTGTAGCTAAATATGGCACAGTTTTGCATTTAATTTTAAAAATAATACTGAGTCATATAATTTCCTCCTTCTCTTTGCAGTTTCTTAGCTTGTCTTCTGCAACTGAAAAGTATGGCTTTGACAAAGCTGTTTCAAGAAAAGACAGACAGAAATTATTTTCAAGTGTATTATTTGAAGCACCAACGGTTGGTCTTATTCTATTCATACTAAAATAATTTTCTTTGGTTTTAGTGTCTTTTATTTAAATAATAAAGAATAAGAGAAAATGCTATCAGATTAGAAGTCATCTGTACCATGCCATCACACCATGGATGATTAGGAGACCATGAGTTTTTCCAGTTCCAGGCTAAAGCAAAGATCCCCTGTCCTGACTGTGATCCTAGTGGGGCGTCAGTCCAGGTTCTGACCAGCATAATTCCTAGAGTGTCATGTGATAAGGGCTTCCTATCTTTGGAGCAGGCACTTTAATCCAGAATGAAAAGTGTCATAAAAGAATATTTTAAATCAGCATTAGCTCTGTTTGTACAAGAGTCGTGCACATGGTATTTGGATTCTATTGACAGATCCAGCATCTCGCAAATACTTGTCACACACTCTTGACAATCTTGTAGTTTCGTTCTCTGACTGGACAACCTCATGGCAAAGTGAAACATGGAAAAGTTGTCTTAAAATATTTAGCAAAACTTCAAACAAACAAAGACAACAAAAGAGAAGGCTTATAAAATTCCATTGTTCTAATTCTGTGGTTGAAGCATTACTAAAAAGGAAGTTTAGTGACCAAAGCAAAGCTTCTGGACTTCATACAAGAAGGATTTTCAGGATTTAAAAAACTTATTTTTCAAATGACTCAACCTTTAGGTCCTTCCTGGTTGTGTTTTGTGTGTTCTGCTTGCAAGGTAAATGTTGTGTGTTAGAAATAATGTTTGCTCATGAAGAGTAAAGAGTTTTATAGAGATTAATTAAATTAATCCACTTCTAAATCACATGGATTTCTATTAAAGCAATCAAATGCCCCCAATTAAAAATAAACTAATCACCTTGTTTAATTGGGATCTCAACAACTCTTTCACAGTTCTATCATTTTTGCAATGCTGTAAAGCAATTTGTATTTGTGAATAGGACTAAAGAGTTTCTTGACCAATGGAGTTGAGGTAGAATGGACTGATAACAAAATATCTATTAAAACATCATTGGAAAAAGCTCTATAGTTCATGCATTGGCTCAGTTAATCTCTATAGATTTTTTAATGCTGTTGCTAGAAGGCTGGTGTTGGAGAGGGAGAGAGAAAGAATGCAACCTTCTTTGCCGTACTTCATGGATCCTTAACCCTTATTTAAAGACGACTTTGGATTTTAGACCAAATAACTGTTCTTGTAATTATATCAAACAGTTAAAAAAAAAGCTAGTTAATGATGTTCAACATAAGTAATCATGTTAAATAGTGAAATTTAATTTCTTAAAAACTTAAATCCTCATATCTTTTGGAATGCATTGTACTGTAGGATGTCTGAGTAAATTAAATTCTCCCCTGCACACTAAAACATCAATTTCCTTATGGTAATTATCTGCTAGATTGGATCTGTCAGTCGCAGGGAAGCATGCCTGACATTATACCCTTTTTACAAAAAATGATTACAAAAAATTAAGACGAATGAGTAAAATTAAGGCTGCGGCTGGTAAGCCTATATAAAGCTCTCATAGATCACTTTACATAAGCTACCATTGTACTGGATACTAAGCTTTTAATGACTAGTTGCATAATGAGGTGAAGGCCATTAAAGAACAGCAGGGGTAACCGATCACAGAGATAAGAGCTAAAAATGATTTTCAGCCAACTAGAAGCAATTTATTATACACAAAAACACAGGTCTAAATGAAATGTCTGGAGAGATGAGGAACTTTTGAAAACTGACAGGATTTCCTTCCTAGGAAAGTTTTACAAATATGATGGGAGTCTGTCATATTAGATTCTTTTTCTCTGCTATTCAGCACTCAAGAATTGGGGTAGTGGGTTGTTTTTTTCATTTTTAAAGGCAGCTGGACTGTGGCAATGCATTTCATTAGCCCACTTGAAAGGTAAATTAGAGTGAGGAGTAGCTGATACAAAGGAAATTCATAGCACACTGCATGTGAAATATGGAGGCAGGTTAGTTGTTACAAGTCACCCTGTCTGAGCTGTGAAAGCCCCATCCACGCTACAGAACTGTCTCTAAGAAAGGACGCTTAGGGTTGCACAGTACCAAATTGCTCTCAGAGCAGTGCAAAACTGAGTATGTATTATATGAGCAGTCACTTGGGACTAAACCAGAAAAAGAACCTTAGTGTCTTGAAGGTAGTGCAAAGTCAAATTCTGAGGTAATCTCCTCTCATATGGAAAGCCACATCCCTAATTTAAACAGAGGGAATGTGGGGAAGAGTGCCTAAAGAGAGGCAGGAATAGCAGGCACAACCCTGAAGCTGGGTTGTCTGAAGCACTTGATGTGCAGCCAGTTCAACTCAGACAGTGGGTGATATGTACATATATGTACACATATACACACACATCTACATGCACACACACACTAGATTTGCTGTCTCTGTACAAAACCCAGTTATTTACAATGAGCATAGCCTTTACAACAACAACAAAAAAAAGTCTGCAAGAGTCTTTCTAATCAAAAACAGCCTGGGCAACTTTCCCTTCTTTCCTCCCCCCTTCTCACATCTCCTTTATGTGCCATGGAAGTTCATTAGTCTCTTGGCTTAAAGGATTCAACAAGGCTGGATAAACCATAAGCTGCCTGGAGACAGGGGAGGTTGCTACTGACAAACAGCAGTGTCCAGAGGAGGACCACAGAGGTGGATGTGGGGCTGGACCACATCATCTGAGGATTTGGGAATGGGAATTGGGAATACTTTAGCCTGAAGGAAAGGAGTCAAATGGGAGGCTGTAGTAGGTTACTGAACAGACAGAGCCAGATGTTTCTGTGAGGTGCAATACCAAGTGACACGAGGCAATGGTCACAAACCCTAACAAAGGCACTACAAGGAAAATATGCTTATAAGGAGACTTGAGAAGCATTGGAACATGTTGCCCAGAGAAGTTGTGGAGCTTCCATTCTTGGAGTATTTTCATAATCCATCTGGGCAAGGCTCTGAGCAAAATGCTTTGCCTTCGCCATTGGCCTCATTAGGAATTTGGAGCTTATACAGATGACCTCCAGAGCTCCCCTCCAAACTAAATTTTTTATGATGCCACGATTCTTTCCGGAGGCTTATGGCCGTCTTATTCCCACTGCCATTGTAAATCCATATGTCTTCTTCCCAAGGACATATCCCAATTCTCAGGGGATAGGCTGCTTGGGGAAACAGTTTCTTTATTGTTGTTCATTTCTGGAACTTGATCTGGTTTATCTATGCACTTTATCAGGTAATTCTGTGCAAGCTCTGAAGCAAATTTTTGCATTTGCCTATGTGAGCTGATTAAACACCACTGGAGACTGTTCCTAGCTATACAACAGGATCAGCTATACTCTTAGATTTTTAGCATGGCATTTGGTGTATTTTTGCGTCATGCTGAACAGTATTCTTCTTCCCACACCCCAAAATATCTCAGACATAAATTTCAAAATAGGCCATTCTTCTTACATGTGGCACCCTTGTTTTGGAGCCTTGTCGACTTAACAGTAGGAATATTGACTATTCCTTGATCCAAGTGCCATCAAATGGCCCTTGATATATTTTAATTCACAAATATAGTCATAGCTTCCATGTCTAGGCAACTTCCAGGCCAAAGGGTCAGCTTCAGGATGCATTGCAAGTTGTGCAAATTCATGTATATTTTGATTTGAATAATTAAAGCCCATCTGACTTCTGGTTTAGGCATATCTTGCCCTCCATGTACCTAATGTTTAGCCATTTGAAAACTGCATCCTGATTTACATAGCACTGAAGTCACTGGACACTGTCATTAAAGCTGTTCTTTTTAATCACTTACATTTGTGATGTGGCTTGCCTTCTACAAAATCTTCAGTGATTTTAGTCACTTCTCCTTTATTCTCTAATTATTTTAAGTGTAAATTAATTCGATCTACAGCCTGCTGGCTGTGTCATTATTTGAGATGTGTACATAGTAGCATATTTACTATTTAAAACTGATAGTGGCTAATACAATTATATGCTTTTTTTCACTGATATCTGATCTGTTAATTAACTGGAAAATATTTTGATTGGGGTGACTGCTTACCAAAATTATTTAATTGTTCCATGCAAGGCTGTCAGAAAAAAAAAATGCAAATGAGCCTAGGAAGTTCTATGAGATTTCACAGTAACAGCTCTGCATGCTAGGGCTAGAATTAGACAGAGAAATAGCAAGAGCAACTTTGAGTCTGCAGGAAAAGAAATTAGCTCACATTTTAATTTCAATACAAAATAACACTAGGAGTACTTAGGTTTTGTCTATCTCTTTTCCTCCTTGGTTTTCTTACTTCTTTACAAAGCAATGTTCTCTTATCCACATACTAAAGGTGTGTGTGTGTAGCAGATGAAGATTAAGAGAGCTGAGAGGATGATGTAGATAAATTGGAAAGCCCTCTTAGGTCTGTACCTGGTTAACTGGACAGGACTTCTTTCTGGTCTTGAGTAGGTTTTTATCCTGAATTTGCCGGCTGTCACTGGTGAACTGAACATGACAGAAAGCTGTAAGGAGTTCTGTCAGCTGAGAGCTTTACTCTTACTTCCAGAAAAAAAATGGACATTCTTTCTTCAAAAGGTGTAGAAGTCCTGTAAGAAACTTTGTTCCGTTTTTAAGGAGAAGGTCTAAGAATATTTTTTTTTAGCTGAAAGTGGTGGACTCATTGACTACTCAAAGGTTCTTGTTGAAGGAAATGAATGAATTTTAAAAATGCATCCTTGCTTTATTCAATAACTGCAATATTTGCACATTAGATTTCATACCAGCAATTAAACGGTTAACTAGTGTAAGTGGTGTTGAGCGAGTGGTCTATGGGGTTTTCAGAGGTCATCAATATAAATGGGAAGGTTTACACTACAGGATTCAGCAAGGTGTATGCTGTTCTAAAATTGAGAGCCAGCAATGAGCTGAGACATTCATTTTGTATTCCAATTATGAGAATGTTGGAGAAGTTCACATCAAATTCCTAAACTAATGAGTGTACATGTAATTTACACATACAAATTTGTGTCACGCAGAATGACAACAAGGAGCCATACAATGCCTTTTATGTAAAGATGGAATGTGATTATTATCTTTTTAATAGCAGCAGATATCTCTATCTGTATTTACATATAAGAGATACTGATATATATTGTCAGAGGCTTGCAGTATAAGCATAAGAAGCACCACTTACAATGCTCCAATGTTACCCAATTGCTGAATTAATGATGCTCCAAAGTTGCCCTTGTAAACAAAACCACCAGTCAGTGGAATGAGGATGCCTAAAGGCCTTTGATTTTTAGGGTTTATATGTCTTAAACTTACTACATATGCTCATTTCTCGACTAAGTAAAGAGCACAGAGCAGCTGCAGTGGTTTTGTCTGGTTCCATAAGCAACTACACTTAAGCTTGTTTCCTATTTCTCTGTGAAACTCCCAATAAAAATCAAATTTTTCATTTGGGCACTTATGGGGTGATTTGGGCACTTATTTCCCTTTTCATCCTTTACAGATTTATTTTCTAAGGCTGCTCTCAGAGCTGATGATTTTCTGAGAAGATATGAGGCACAGACTTGACTTCTTACCACCATTAAATATCACACACTGGTATTTGCAGGAGAAGGGGTGTCCTCACTCCTTACTACAAAGTCAGCAATTACATGTTTGAAGTACAAATGGACATGGAGGAGGTGATAAGCAGCCATCCTGCCTCAGAACAATCTCCTCTGGCATGGCTTGATGCACACTTTGCAGGAATGCTTTGCATTCCTGCACACTGGGGAAAATATAGAGTCCTGTTCTAAAGTGTAAGTCAAGCCTCTTGAGTCCCACATTGTGGGGGAGGGACAGAGAAGACAGCAAGGACTAAGGGATGCTGAGACCCGAAACAAGGAAATTTTAGCCACTGGTGGAGGGGAATACCCCACTTAAACTTTGTTTTCTCCTCTGCTTTGCCAGACTTTGCCAAGTAAATCATACTATATATATATCAATTTCTGAAAGCAACACAAATTCTCTACTTGTTCATGATATTTTTCTGGTTTTAATTGCACTTTATCGAATAAAAGATGCTTTCATCTACAGTTAAACAAACCAAAGTTTCCAGTTTTTAAGAGCTTTTGGTTTCTGACTTCTCTATAAGTACTTTATTTTCTCCAGTCATTTTCGAGATTTCAGTCTAGGATCACCACCGCCTCTTATATTATTTTCCTACCATGAAGTTGTTTATGTGTATTGTTTACCCAACAGACATTTCTCTTTCACTTGGTATATTCATTACTAAATAATTCTGTGAGAAGATACAGGCCACTGATTTTTTGCAATTTGCATCCCCATACTCTAAGCTATGTTGAAAGCAAAGCTTTTTGGTCCTCTTGCTTTGGAAGTGCATTAATATTTCTATGACCTTTACTAGATGGCAGTTGAGAAGCATTAGGAATAAAATAACAAACAAACCAAAGGAAACCAATTTTTTAAAATGTGTATTTATGAAAGGAGCAAGAGGAAAAAGAATCTAGTCTAAAAAATATGAACTTTAGCTAAAGTTATGATAATTGCTCTATTGTACCTATTTTTCCATGTCAAAATGCTTCTTTATGATCAATCCACTCAACATAATGCAAAAATGTATTTGAAGGGGCTTAGTAGTTATGCATGCAAAAAATATATAGATACTATTTCAAGATATTTAGAAAGAAATATAATAGTTTAAGACATGATTATTTACTGTGCCCACCAAAGTGATCATATTAAAAGCATGGTCACTATACTAACAAGTACTTTACACAAAACAGCTTCAAGTCATTTAACTTCCAAAGCCTGCTGGTTCTAAAGAAATTCTGTGAAACAAGATGCAAATGTAGTGACTTGTGTGTGGTGTAAATCCTCTGCTTTAGAAGACTATACTTTCTGAAGGCTTTAGAAGACTGTAGGAAGAAAACCAACTAAATTCTACCCAGGAAACCATTTCTCTCACAGCAGCATTGTTTTTCAGTGGTTTCACTACACACCGGAAGCCTACTCTGTTCCTGTTCATCTAGTTGCTGATGCCATAACTCAGAGGAACGGATCCAAAAATCATTTCTAGTGACTTGAAATTTCACTGCTTTATGAACACTGTGTACAGATTATCAATGTCTATGATTCAGCAAGGCATTTAACAGATGGAAAGCAAAAGTTGTCCCATGAACTAAAGTATTTGTTCACTGGTTTCTACTTGAGGGAAAACAGATTATTTAATAGCAACTGCTTTTCTTAAACCTTCTAACATACACTTATATCATATGCTACACTATCAAGAGAAAGGATATTCGGGGGAGGGGAGAAGGTGTGGGTTATTTCTCTTCAGAGTAGTGTGGAAGAGTCAGAAAATTTTAAAATAGCAATAAACAGATCATCATGCTATGAATCACATGAATCTAGAAGGATTCAGATTTAATGAAGTGGTGCTAGTTACAGAATTGACATGATGACAAGAATCCCCTTCTGTATTTACTATCAAAAGCAATGATATTGCAGCCAGTAGAATCAGGCTAGACCTTTTATTGAATATGTCATTTAGCTATTTTTTAATTATTACTTTTGTAAGTTCTTCTAGATGAAATTTTCCTCTTTGAGATTTCAGGGAATACTATGTTGTAATTTTAGGAACAAAATATAGGTTTTTTTATAATCATAAAACTTTATAATAATAAAAACTTATTTAGAAAAAGAATATTTGCAAACATGCTTATTGTTCTTTTAGTTAGCTTATATTAAGTGAAATGAGGGAGTTCTTTATAGTTTGGATACAAGCATTTCCCTTCCACTTGGTCTTTAAGTGGTAGAGGTTGTTATTCTTTACTCAAACTTTCAGAGAAACTGAAAGTAACTAGAAACCAACTTTAAAAATACTTTTCCTCCTCATTGTTATGTTTTGGGTTTTTTCTTAATAAATTTCCTCAGCTTGATCTATCAATATGAAGTGTAAAGCATCCTTACTGTTTTTTTACAGTTTGGATTTTTCTAGAAGATTTCTAAGACACAATTTTCACTCATTAGAGCCAGAGATTCTGGCTCCTAACCAATCTGTAAAGTCAGAGCAAACTATGCTGAGTTATTCAAATGAGAACCCACCCATTTTAAATATAGTTCTCATATTCTTGGACTACTGTGCTTTCATTATACCGTGTTTTATCCATAAAGTGACCCATCTGAACTTACTCAAGTGATGGCATCTGTCTTTGCAGTCAATGTTCTCAGCTGACTGCTGGCTTAAAATGTAATCCATTTTCTTTTGCTAATTTGAATGGAATTTAAGTTTCTGTTCAAGATATAGCAGAGATACTGCATTTTATTGCACAAAGACGGTTCCTACATTTGCACCTAATGTCACATCACTCTCTTTGCACTACGCAGTTGGTGCTCTGAAAGATTTACCTGGAATCCTTCTCAAGCAGATAACAACATAGTCTTTATAACTAGCAACAAATTTGGAAATATTTTTATGTGGTACATAATTATTCAATAGGAAATAATAAGTCAAATTTGCAAAAGTGGCTATGATTTCATCTAAAATATTCACTGGCTCGTATACACGTGTGGCCCCAAATGGACAAGAACAAAAGGCAAAGGCCCTTTGCAACCTTCCTTTATCTGTACATATGCTTTAATTTCACACGTCTATATGCAAGATATAAATTTAATGCACACAGAGAAAGTGATTAGATGAGAGCATCTATTTTGAAAAATTTGGGACTGGTGATTTGTGCATGAGGAAAATACAGAAAGCTAGAAGTGTAGTAGTTTCTGTGTAGGTCAGACATTTCAAGAGCTGATATCTTTTTGCCCCACTTCAGGATTAAACTACCTGCTACAGTCTTATTTGGGGAAATGGTATACCCTAGAGTCTTGCTTATGTGTCATCTCACATTCCCTAGGGGCTTGTATATCCTCAATGACTGAGGTTTGCACAGCAGCGTTAGGGATTTGGATGCTCAGTTCCCATTATTGCTGCTGAGGATCTAATTCCTTTGTTAAGGGATGCTAGTTCTTTCTGCAAATTTTGTCTTTTGGCTCTGTGGTTTATTTTCCCTACCTTTCAGTATTTCCAATGAGTCTTCAGTCTACTCTTGAAAAGGCCTTTCACCATTGATGCACTTCATAATCCTTCACAGAAAGCCCTTAAGTGGCTACAGAAAGCTCTTTCTTACAAACACTGTTATGCTCATATGCACCTTAAAAGCCTGGAGAAGCCTCTACTGGAGAAAAGCAAGCATTAGAGGTAATAGAGCAGGAATACAGATTATTTGGATAATAACAGACCTCAGGACAAAAACTTTTGAGGAATCTGCAAGGCTGTCCAAATTAGAATAACTATTTGGACTATTTCAGCCACAGGAGCACTATAGGAACTCCCTTAATGACAAATTTGCATTTGATTTTGTCTTTCTCTGGGATGCTGCTTCCTCATGTTGTCTACACCAAAATCAAAAAATAAAAGAGCACCAAGACAAATGCATAAGCACTGGGCCTCCATCTTTCCTGTTGAGATTTTCCTTAGACACATTAAACAGAAAAGAATTTAAGCATGGATGTAAGGCACACAGTTTAATTAGCCTCCAAAACAGGGAACAAAACCTGGCTCCTTTGTTCACTACACACACAAAGCCAGTACAGGCAAAGGTTAAAATCTGACTCTGTGACATTTAACCATCTCTGCAAGGCACACTCAGAACAGCTTGAGAGGGGCTGCTGTTCTGTAATGATTTCATAGCTAATAATACACTTATATATGTGTGTCCACATATTTGTGTGCTTGTGTACACAAAATGTTTATGTCAATAGATGGAACAACTACAGCATCATTTTCAATCTTGCTTAACAAGACAGTCTAGTACATAGAACAAGTTTCAAGCCTTAGAATTACATCTCTTCTTGTTTTTAACATGATTTTGACTGTCAATGTTAGTAAGTCATAAATATGAGAATAATGGAATAAGGACTACCACAAATAACCACTTCTGTATTATTTTACTATTGATCCCTATTTAAAGTGTCTGCACATCTTCACACATTTCCTTCCTCCTCACTGTCAGACACTGAGACCCTCAATTATCCAGGTAAAATGAACTGACACTTTCTAAATTGTAATAGTTTTTATTCTGCCTTGTTGAAAGAAATCTGAGGACCAACTGAAGTCACCACTTGAGAAAAAAGTCCTTGTATTGAGACAAGCTTCCATGTTTTGCTATGTATCTGCAGTCACAAAAAGACAGGGGAAAAAGAGACTTTTAAAACATGGTCTCATATTCTTAAACATTCTCTCATTTTCCCTCTCACTGCTTTCTTCATAAACACTGATGCTTATTGGCCTCAGAGAATATGAACAATTTGCAATATTCCATAGTATTAGAATCAGTCCCCTTAAGAACAATGGTGGTAAATCTTTCTAAGACTTTTAAATCTTACTTTCTGGATATATGTAACACACTGAAAGACAGATCCCTACAGCAGTTGTAACAGAGTGTATTCTGCCTCTTGCTTCTTTTCACCCTTTCTTGAACATGCACACAGGCACAAGTTTCACAGCTAACCTGCACAGTACCTGTGCAGAACCATGACCAAGCCAAATGCACTCAAGTACATATGACCCTGTGGTATCTGGAGGTCATGTTGAAGACTTGGCTTTCAAGCCTTCTAAAAATAACTTGTTGGCATCATGACGTGCCTTCTTTAGATGTCCAGTTCTCATAGCTGACACAGAACTGACCACAGAGTTTTATGTTCACAAAATTTCCAAATAAAAAAAAAAATTAACCTAAAGATACCTTTTTAAAAGCAAACAAAGCAACTTGCTGAAATGATGCAACCCTTCTCTCAATATTCAAACTAAATCTAGCACTATCTTACATTAATTATGGTGAAGCCAATGAGTTTTCATACAACCTGAGGTGCAATTGGATTTGTATTTTTCATATAACAATGGACAGTTTATTCAAACACAAGACAAAACAACACAGAAAATATTCCCTCCTATACAAAAGCTAAACAAATCTGCCAGAATTTAATTGCACTAAGGGACTTTGAAACCTTATTTTGTGACTTCACTTTGGGATTACCTGGAAATAAAAATACAGTGAAAATACACTGATAAATCTTGACATATAAAAATGCTATTCATATTCAAAGATAAGGAAACCACATTTCTACAGTTTCATATCCTGTACAATCCCATTGACTTCAGAATGTTTGACACTGGTATACAGGATTTTGCTGCACCTCCTGTGGGAGAGCAGTGCAATAGAAGCACAGTGCAGAAGTGGCTGCCTGCTGCCTGGTCTATCTGATATTGCTGATATTTTTGACAGGGACATTTATTAGACCATGTTAGCAGTAGACAGGAGACTCCCTTTTATACATGTAATTGTCTTCAGGACACTGACCATATGTTGTAGACAGCAGCTATAAAACATCTATGACATGCAATCACTTCCCACTTTCTGATAAATTATTACAATCATTGCTTGACAATGATCCAAGAGACAAAAAAAGGGGTCACCATTTTAAGAACAGTAAGAATGAGATCACGTCCTACATGAAAATCACATGGAGGTGAATTGTCTAACGCCAAATTCCAGGAATAATTTCTCCTCTCTTCACCTCTCCACTACAGTCTAGCTTGACCTGTGACCCCTGAAATCAGCAGGAATTTTTATAATTTATTTTAAAAGGGAAGGAACCAAATGTTAATCGTCAATCTTTTATGGACATCACTAATACTGAGGGGAGAATCCCAGAATCATAATTTTATATAGCAGTTTCATAGGGGACTAGAACCTTCCCTCACCTCAGTGAACAGTGACTCACTCCACACATAGGACCATAGAACTATTACAATTTTTCAACCAGGGATACTACCTACTCAGGAAAATGTACCACACAGCTCAGGAAAAGGGTGGCAAAACCTGCTACAATCCCTGGATATATTTATGCTTGCTAACTATTTCCTACACAGTCTTCTTCAAAAATGTCAGGAGATTCTATCCCCGTTCTGGAAATTATCGTTAACACAGAATGATAACCCTGTTCTTGCTATCCACTAAAAATTAAGAAAATTCCTCCACTGTGAACTCCAGCCACAGTAACATCTGTGTAAAGTAAAAGGAGGTAACTGATGCGTTTTCCTCAGATCACATTGTCGTCTGTCTTTTTGCTCTTGAATTCTGGTACCTTTCTGAAGTCTGCCAATGATCTTTGCTAAGATGCATTTGCCTTTTTATTTGTCTTTGACATTTACGAGCAAATTAGTGTTGCATCAGGCTTTGAGTTCAGCTTTATTAGCCTACAGAGACTTAGGACTTTGTTGCATCTTCCCATTCCCTGACAACAGCAACCTGTGACTATTTTCCAGGTATAACCACAGGAGAAAAAGAGCAGATGTGACTGGATAGAGGGCAGCAGAAAAGGAAGTCAGTGCATTCTTCAGAATGGTGAAACACTTAACAAGGTGAATTCTTTAAAACGCAGCTCCTTAAAACTTCTCAAGTCTATTCTGGATACTTTTCACTGGCAGTGTTGAAAAAGACTGTGATGAATCATAAGGCAAATGGAAGAGTTCAATTAGAAGATAAACTTGTCAGGAAAACATGGAAACTTGGGATAGCATCACCATATCCAAATCATTATAGATAACAAGAAAACAGCATCCGAAGCACAAAATCGTAAAGGCGAGAGGAGTAACAAATAGATACTAAGTTGTTTTGAAGCTACCGGGAGCAAGGCTAGGTTAGTCCTTTTCCAGCATCAGAAGCTCTTTGTGCTAAAAAAAGGAAAAGGATTTTTCAACTGTTTTGGAGTGTCCAGCTCTTTTGAAAACAACAAATCAGACATTTAAATACTTATACTGACCTATAGTTTTAACAAGTCTTGCATGGAAGGACAAGAGAGAATAAAGATTACTAATTCACTTCATGAGGTAGCCACAATAGTGATGGGGAACTATGATGGTTTCATACTCACAAGGTCCTGGGCTGCATCAGTGTGGTGGCATGGCATGATTTTGCCTCTCACTGCCTTTCAAGTAAACTCTCCCATTTTTGACAACTACTTTTGTGTAGCAAATTCCTGTTTCATAAGTCTGCCAGCACCAATTTAGAAACTCCACACAGCTCTAGTTTGGGAATTTTTAACTTTGACATTCATGGGCCTCTTTGAAAACACAAAGAAATTGGTTATTTAAAAAAAAAAAAATAGTCACCTTCCCAACACATAC
This sequence comes from Climacteris rufus, assembly GCA_013398175.1. Classification (NCBI taxonomy): domain Eukaryota; kingdom Metazoa; phylum Chordata; class Aves; order Passeriformes; family Climacteridae; genus Climacteris; species Climacteris rufus. The sequence continues at coordinate 1,464,257 of VZRZ01004813.1, forward strand.
CTTACAATGTTTTAGAAAAGTTCTAAAAACTCAAAAGGATTTCAGATTAGCATGAAAATAATGTGGTGGGATCCAGACCCAACTGTTCTCTATTTTTAGGCCAACAGAATGTCATGCTCAACATTTAATTGTTCTTTAACTAAATAAATGCAATTATGATTTTCCCTGTAATTTTTTGAAACCAACTGAGAAATACTCCTCATACCTACCCATGCATTCCTGCAATTACTGATGGGGCTGTTGATGAAAGATTAGAATTTGCTGGGTGAGTTGCTGACCGATGAACCTTGCCAGTGTATCCAGGGATATTTGAAGTGCTAAAGGAAATAGTTAAACGGGGGATAGGGGTGAAGAAAGGGTAAATTAAATTACTGTAAGCTTGAAATATGACTTATAGATCATTTCTAGAATGGATAGTGTTTATCAAAGATGGATGGGGTAAAATCTCTTTGTAATATAACAAGTAGTCCTTAGAAGGTATTAACTGGCATAGCTTCTTTAAGGTCAAGGAAACAAGCTTTGATATCTAGCTGACAATCTGGTCCAAAATCTCTGGCTCCTTAGAGACTCCTCAGAGAGCTTCTTAAAGACTGCTTTTAAAAAAATTGTTTAGGTTTATTATCTGTATGGTATTCATGATTAGAAGGAACATTTAATCACAATGAAAAAATGGAGTCACAGGGTTTGCACAGAGCAAAAAAAGCAAGGAAATATTCTTTAAAAATGTGATACAGATGTAGCTTATATTTTGTTTCCAGCTTCAAATATGGAATTTAGGTAGCTCATGTGATTTTAGCCAACAAGTGTGATTTCTCATGGGCTAAACAAAAAATGATTTCCCAAATTATTCTGAAGTTCTCTAAATTTCCCCTAGAATTTATTAAGATGTAATACTAACAACAGTGCTTAGACATATTAACTTAAATTCTAGTGTGAGTCCACCACTGGACTAAGGCAGTACATACCACACCTTGGAAAACTAAAGGCTTTTGTTAATTCTGATGCTGTTCTAACATGAAAATGAAATACAGAGTTCCTTAAAGATATGGAGTCAAAAACCTATACTTATCTAAGGTAGCACAAAGAATATTTTGACAGCAACTGCTACAAGATGAAGCAGAGATGGACAAAATTAAAGAAAAAATAGGTACTAATATGAATTCAGATAAATAATCCATTAATAATAGAAATAAAACAGTATAAATTCCCAATATGAGACCTTTTTTCTTTTTTCAACTCAAAGTTGTTCAGAGAATATCACTAATATTGTTCTATACTGACAACTCAAAATAGGACAGTGCTGAATTATACATACATCCACACTGCCCACAGACAGGGAGGTAAAGGCTCACAACAAGATGTTTCATCTGCTAAGTGTTTCATCAACTAAATATTTGGCATTATACACCTTGTCTCCATTAGTCCTTTGTGGGTCTTCACACCATATAAATGATAAAAATGCCTAGTTTCAAATAATTTCTGAGATATTTTTTGTTTCTCGTATACACTTGTAAAAATAAACAGTTTATTTAATTATGAAGTGCATAGAGCTACTAGTTTCATACCGCTGATTAGCTACTTCTCTGCAAATAAGTTCAGCACAGGATGCAAAAATGGACATACGTGAGACATGCAGTTTATAAGACTTCGTGTATCTCTGACTTTTGTATTAGGAAACTTGGCTCTGAAATTCCTCACCGGAATAGCAGAGGTAATGACAAAACGCTGTATCTACCTGCCAGAGTTATAACAAAGGGCTGTGGGTGAACTATATTTGCCATGGGAGCATTGGTGATGAATGTTGCAGTCTTTGTACCCATAGTTAGCAGAAGCACCATTTAGTTCCCTGTCTTAGCTTGGAGCAGCCTTGCACTAATCCATATGTACACACACTGCCACAGTCCCTGGGCCATGCTCCAGTGTATGACCCTCCAGAGATGATGGCTTTGTAGAATCAGTACAGAAGTTTTGTAGCACTTGGGAAGCTGTTGCCTACAGGGAATCACTTAAGTAGTTGGCTGGGCAAGTAACAAACCTGCTCTCTGTCCCTCAGCTATGCAGGGGCAACAAATAGCCTTGAAAATCTAGTGCAGTAGTAGATTTTGTTTTCAGAATTGGTCAAAATCGCTTGCATTCAAATTTGCTTTTTCATATCAAAGTAGACAATTGTTAGGTTATGTGCAGCTTATGTGACTCTGTAGAAAATTCCACCTGTATATCAGGATCCCATCAAGGGACACAATGGATACTGGGCAGTTGTGATTATAAGCACACGCATTCGTCCAAACCTGATAATATACCTGATACCAGTCTGAAGGAATCAGTCAGACTCTCAGCCCAGTTTTATTACCCTGGTGGTGGTCTGCATACCAAGATATATCTCTCACGTGTCATGAAATTCCATTGACTTCCTTGGAACTGCACATGCATCACAGGGAAGAGAAGTAGATTACAATAAGTCCCATATTAACTTGAAACATTTTATAAGCCTATTTGAAGTTAAATCACTTAATAACTATGCAATGGTGAAGCATCTGATTGATAAAATCTTCTCACCTTTAAAACTTGCAAAAGTAGAAGAAAAGACAAAAGCATTATAACTGCACAAACGTGACCCAAAAGTTGATCTGAGAGATGATCCACAGTAGAGATTTGTTCTAGACTTTCTGTTAGAAACAATTGACAGAAGTTGCTACATTCATAATATCTGGGACAGATGTGGATCTGAAATGAAGAGAGGTGAGCAGAGAGAAGCTAAAGGTACCAGGAAAGTAAGCAAGCTTACACTACAGTAAAGCAGCTGCTCTCCTGGGAACTTGCAAAGAAAATGCAAAATGGTGTTGTGGTTATGTAGGTGATAAAGCAGAAGAAACTGAGGTTAAAAAATTACCCCTTTGTGTTTTTGTTTTCTGGATCATGCTGTCTAACTCTTCTGCACTTTCTCTGACAAGCTGCTAAGCGATGTTGTTGCTGCTGAAGAAAACAACTAAGTGCCAACCTACCACTGGGCAACACACAAAACTCCTCTGTGGTTATGTTGTCGTCATCAAGCTTTTTTTCTGTAACCACGACATTTTTCTTGTTCATCCATTTCCTTGTTATTGTCCCAGCAGGTCTTAGTCCCAACAATAACATATAGTGTTGACAGTTGAACCTGTCCAGGCACTAAGATTTTTCACGTGGATTGTAGTGATTCTGAGTACCTCTGCTTTGTTGTGCCTCTGTTTTGTATGTCCACAGAATCATAGAATCATTAAGGTTGGAAAGGACCTCTAAGATCATTGAGTCCACCATTAACCCAGCACTGCCAAGTCCACCATTAAATCATGTCCCTCAGTGCCACATCAACATGTCTTTCAAATACCTCCAGGGATGGTGAGTCCACCACTTTCCTGGGCAGCCCATGCCAGTGCTTGGCAAGCCTTTTCATACAGAAATATTTTCCTAATATCTAATCTAAACCTCCCCTAGTGCAACTTGAGACCATTTTCTCTTGTCCTATTGCTTGAAAGAGGGAGACCGATCCCAACCTGGCTTTCAGGTACCTGAAAAGAGTGGTAAGGTCCCCTCCAAGTCTCATTTTCTCCAGGCTAAACAACCCTAGCTCAGCTTCCTCAAACCCTCCTAAGACTTGGTGCTCCAGACCCTTCACCAGCTCAGCTGCCCTTCTCTGGACTCTCTCCAGCACTTCAACATCCTTCTTGTAGTGAGGGTCCCAAACCTGAATACAGGACTTAAGATGCAGCCTCAGAATCTCAGGATGTCTTTGTTGATTTTTATCTCTTGGTAACGTTCTGGAAAAGTGGTGTGGACTTAATTTAGTTGGCCCTCCATACCAATATTTAGAGCTGTTTGAGTTGCCTCAAGGTATCTTAGACAATTCCATATAACACAGGACTCACAGGAGATACATATTGTTCTGTAGCAGCAGCTGGAAGTGAAGGTCTAGGGTGCCTCCAGGGTATTGGATGCCCAGGTTTGCCATGTAAATTCCATGTCATCTGTTTTTATGGGAGCAAAATCAAGATTTGTCTAAAAAAATTTGTAATTCTTGAAAACTTTGGATTTAGCACTTCAGCTTGAGCAATGGAAATATCCAAGTTCTTTATGCAAGAATTCTGTCTAGTGACAGCTACTTGGTAGATTCTTACCTTGTACTTACAAGCAGAGAGTTCCTAACATCTCACTCTTTCTTATAAACACTGCTGTATAAATGTAATAGAACTAAATCACCATGTTAAGTCATTAACTAGATCTTCTGGTTATTGCAGTTATAATATAGGCCTCTCAGGTCTCACTCACAATAGGTAACAGTTGCAACCGGCTGCCACCTCACATCCAGGAAGACTGACATATCATATGTTTGTGGCTCTTCTAGATCCTTTTTACCTCCATGATCCTATCTGCCAAACAGAATAACCTGTGGTAAAAATGCCTCAGACATGGTCCTATGTCAGGAAACTCAATACATACACTCTCTTGTGTTGGGATACCTGAGAATACTTGTGAAATCAAAACAAAGTGCTTCATGCAGAGTAGAAAATGGCACTGACAGCATTCTTGGTTTCATTTCATACTCATCTCCCTCAGCCATCAAAGCAGGATAGGGAATGGGTACTTGTAAATGGATTTGGGGATTCTAAGAGGATAAAACCTTCAAAATGGCAACTTCCCAGAAATACTTTGAATCATGCTGAACTGGAAAATTTTGTTTCTACAATTTCAAATAGTTTTATTCTGCTTTCAGATTTTTCAGCCCCCCGGTTTAGTATGGGGTAATATTTTTCAGAAACAATAAAGCATTTCAAGCCAGAAAAAAAATCTCATTTGGAAAATGTGAAAGTAGGACGTTTCAGCACACACACAGCCCTCAATCCCATGAATGAGTCAAACTAGAGGACCACTAAACAGGCATACATGATAGACAAGCTGTCAGTTTCTGAAGAAAAATTACTTTGTGAGAAAGCTCTTCACCCAGGAAAATGACTATGCAAGGTTCAAGACAGCAGAGAGTCCTGTTCCTGGATAACTGTGGCTTTTGAAGTTTCTGATAACTTGAATTTATAAGGGATTCATGCACACAGTCAGCTGGAAAATGACTACACTGAAGAAATATGAGCAAAGTCTCTACCGATATACTGATGTGATAGCATTTTCCTCAACGTGCTTGGGTAACTATTAATAAAGAGCAGTTTCAGAGAAGAGCTTTGTGTGAGGACTGCAGGACTTGAAATGCTTAGGACTTTGTCTCCCTAGAAATTGTATGTTTCCCGTTTCAATCCAGTGCTTTTGACCAGATCCTGTCCTCTTCTGACACATACAAATTCCATGGCCTTGGGCAGGTCACTTCAGCCTCATCGGTGTGTATCTTTCAAAAAACAATATTGTAACCTGTTTTATCAGTGTTCTGACAAAGCATTAGTTGATGGTTCAAAAATGCTGCTAAGTAACTAACACATGGTGGGAATGCACATGCATTGTGTTAGCACTGCCCTCTACTGTAGATTATGAGATCTGAGGAATGAGTAGCAAGTTTTGAAAAGCTAATGACTGCCAGATTTTTTAACTTAAGTGTGGAGGCAGAGGTTTTTAATGTGGAATGAGAAAACATAATCACTGTCCTATCTGCTTCTGTCAAATTTCAAGAGGCAAGTTCCAATCAGTACGGCAATAAAATCAGGAAGTTGTTGTGCTATAATATGAAAGATGCATGAGAGAAAAGCACAAGTCAGACATAACACTTGACTGATATGAACAGTTGATCTAAACAGATATGCCAGTGTGTATGTTGGGATGCACTAAGTGTGCTACACTATTACTGCACTAAGTGCTGCCAACTTGCTAAAGGTGCAAGTGAGCTCTAATACTACCAAGGAGAAGAGTTGTTTGTGCCCGAGCCCTGCCCATGAATGCCACAGAGGAAATCCCCATCACCAGCGTGGGAGGCTTTTTTTCCATTGACCCTTATAACACCTGCAGAATCTAAAATACCACATGGAGCATAACCTTGTTTCAGTAGCTGATTGGGGAAGAGGTCAACAGAGGAAAAAAGCTGGTGGCTGGGGTGGAGTATAATTGTAAAAAATTATGTACTTTAAAAGATTTTTAACAAAAAAAAATGCAGATAATTATGTTGGAAAACCATATGATGCAGTAAAAGCAGTTTCTCTAAGGTTTTCAAAATTATTAAGTTCAAAATGCACTTCTCAATAAGAAAGATAATTCTTTTAAGTAGTTGTTAATAACAAGAAACAATTATTTGGGTCATGACTTATTTTCACTTTTTAATAACATGGAATCTCTCAAAAGTGCCCAGAGAATTTATCAGTCTGAGCCTTCCTGGAAGTCACTGTAGCTGTGCTGCAAGTTCTCTCCCCTGTGTAACTAGCCCAAGGGAGATAAAACCACAGTTTTTTCCAGAATTTGGACTGCCCTCCTCTTCCTTGGTACATATTTGGGTTGGAGCAGCAGTTAGACACAGGAGATCAGATTGTGGTGTTTGTGGCCAGATTTTAGCAGGAGCTGAGCGATCAGCAAGCACCCAGAATTTGAGCTCTTCAGAACTCTGGTTTTCAAATGTGGTTGCTGAGCTATTTTTGAAAGCCTGGCTGGCTGAACAAAACACACTTGTTAGCACTCAGCTGCCTACCTACCTAATATATAGGTAATTATGTGACATATAAAAGCAAAGGCTGTATTCATCTTCCACAAATAAACAAATATTATATGCAAATGATAAATAATCAAACCACTAAGAAACAAAGAAAAAGTAGCAAAGGTAAACGGACACAATTCAGAGTCTCAAGCCTTGTAAAAGAAGTCACAGAGGTCTCAGTTCAGCAAAATCTGTGAACAGATTCTCAATCCCATGCCTGTTCAGAAAATCTTGTTAAGCGGATACCTTTAACTCACTGATTCCAATGGAATTTAGACTTCATGGGTTTGAAAGACAAGAATGCAAATACAAGAGAGTTTACAGTTGGCAGACAAGTAGAGAATGTAGGGGGGGAAATCCAAGAGAAAGAAAGTATGCACAAAAAAAAAAGAGGGACATTTCAAAAGCCATTTGAACCACTGGACAATTATTACCTAGTACACCTAATGAAAGTAGCCAAGCAACATATGCTAAAAATAGAAAAAAACCTCAATGCATTTAATTTGGAACTTTGTTAGTCAGTTGCATAAGAAGATTCAAGCCTACGCCCCCTGTGTTCTGACAGTATAGTCCACTCAATAAAGTACTGAGCTGTAAAATAAGATCACAAGTTTTATAAAAAATTTTATGAGATCTGTCAGTGAAAAAGGACTGCATCAGAAAAACATTTTCAGAGGGCTCTTTCACAACAACTTCTTATTTTTTTGACTGTTTCTTTTAAAAAAAAAGAATTTCTATGTTACCCTTGGTAAAGGAATGGTAGAAGATTCCATCTTTTAGGCATACATTGCAACATACCTGAGAATGAAAGACAGGAACAAGTTCATTCTAAAGCAAATTCAAACCATGGATATTAAGAATGATGCTATATTTCAGGGCTGGGACAAACAGATTATGCCGTTCATGACTTTTCTTCAAGAAAGGTTTTAATGAAAGCTTGGAAAAGAATGAGAAGACCTGAATTAGGATTCAGGATTTTTGGTCAAGTGTAAAGATGAAGAGCCTGACCTGAATAGCACTTCCACAGATCTCTTAGGGCAATTCTCACTGATCATCCTAGACTGCCACCAGATCACAAACATAGTTATGATTAATAAGTTCAGATTAATAAATTTAGCACTTCTAGATGAAACACAACACTCATGACATGTCTTTGTACATGTGCTGAAGGCTCCTACAGACAATCCATGACTGAATCACTGAGAAAAACTGGATAAAACATGACAAAGCTTTCTTCTTCTAAACTTTTCATTTGCATCTCAGCCTGACTTTTAACAACTATAACCATCACTTTGTGCTAATTAATATTACATAAAAGGAAGTTTTAACAAAGCACTATTTTAAAAGGCTCACGATGAGATTTCAGTTAAAAAAATGGCACACACCCGGGCTTAGGATATATGAAGTTTCATTCCATTCAATCAACTGTGCTACAGATTCCCAAAGGGATTTGGTAAACAACTTTATCACACTGCGCCTGGATTTACATCATTAAAACTTCCAAAACGCATGGTAAGGAGTTCAAAATATTATCTAGAATGCTGAATATATGTACAGCAGCTCTTCACAATACTCATTTTATATTAGGGGCTTTTAGGCTCAGCTACAGCACAAGTCAAGACTTTTATCTTTTTTCTAATTCCTTAAGAAAAAAGAAGAAAAACAGAAGATGGTTTCCTGTTCTGCCAAGAGAGGGTGGGTGCAAGGTTAACACACAAAACATGCCCAGGTTCACCGCTCTTCCTGTTTGTCTCTACAGCTACATGACAAATGACTCCAAGTTACTTTCAGCTTTGCTAATAATTTGAATGGCAACCACTTTCTTGCATGGTCTGGGGAAGAACAGTGTCTCACCCTGGAGCAATGCTCAGGCACCAATGCTGTTGCCCAAGTGCTACAGGCAGGAAGTGCAGCTGCTGCTCCACAAGAGTGAAAGTGACTATCTACAAAGAGACTTTTGCACTTCACACTTACAAAACATATTTAGGCTTCTCAATCCAAAGCATATATCTGACTTTTAAAGGATTTCAGTGGGGGTTTAACTGCCTTAAAACCTTTATATGTATTTCCAAAACTACTGGCAAACATACAAAGAGAAAAACAAATTATGGACAACAATTTTATGCCTTCTCATTTTTTTTCCTTCTTCTGCTCAAAATCATAGCAATCTTGATGTCTCACAGCCATGGACAGAGGGTAAATATGAAAAACATAACAGAATTTTCCAGATGGAATGGAGCTTTTCACAACTTTGAGATGTCAGAATCTTTTCAGTCTCAGAGATCTTGGTCTCCTGGTTGCCAGAAATCAATGAAACCCATAGCCTCACTCACTAAAACCCAGAAAAATTAGATGCAGAGTACCCGAGAAAGTAACACAGAATCAGTTGCTCAAACTTGTAAATCCACCACAATACCACATGCTGCAAATAGTTAAAGATAGGATGTCTGCCTGCAGCAAAGTGCACACATCAGCCTCTATTCTTCAAAGCTCCACAGCCACAGCAGAACAACCTAGAAGAAGGGTTAACAACTCTGTAATTCACTGCAACCTGGGCATCTCTCTTCAGCACTATGTTGTATTCTATATGTCCTGTACTTTGAAAGCACATTCATTTCTCAATAACCATTTTATACCATTTTATACCATTTTATATTTTAATTCAAGCAGAAAAGTTAGTTGCAGACTGTGAGAAACCAGATGACTTGTGCAGAAAGTGAGATAAAATAATCAGAACGGTGCATTATGTAATAAAAGCATTAATAGGCTTGGTTGCAGTAATATGGGTCAAATGTGATGACCTTACAATGCTTAGCACCTTACTTTGCCTGTGAACCTACTGCTGTAGTGAGTAAGGCTGTGTGAAGAATGATGTGCTGTTCCGCACACGTGTGGGACAGCATGTGATGCACTGCAAAAGGATATACGTTCACCCTGAAACAGATGCAAATGAACAGATCTAAGATATAGCTCCGAAACTACAGCTACTTGCAGGCAACTCCCAACAACCAGGAATGTTTAGCACATACACATAAGTGAGTAAGGCCCAGCATCATGTCTTTTTTTCAGAACAGAGAGGGCAATATTTTTACAGCTTCTGACCCTCTCCTTTACCCAGTGAAGCATTCTTTCTGTAGTTTCCTCACAAATGTGGACTGAGCAAGACCATTGCAAGGACACACAGGAAAGGCTGATGCAAAGAGAAGTTCTGGTTAAATAAACAGAACAGTCTCTTTCCACTTTTGCTTTATTACTTCAATTCTCACCATTAAGTTGCTCCTTTTACCATTTTACTTTCTCAAAAGTTTGCAAATAAACATTAATATAAGCTCAAGCTACTAAAGACAGGTTTAGATAAGGCTTAAAGTGAAAACCTTCAAATTTCAAGGTTCATGTTCTAGCTAAAAATACAGTGTTCCTAATAGCATTTAGGGAGCTTATGCACAATCAAAGGCCATCTAGTGAATAAAGTTAACAATCACACACTTTTAACATGGCAATACTCAAGTCATACTACCCATCAAACAAAGGTACCTGTTCAGTAATACTAAAGAACAGAAAACATTTGAAATTTGAAAGTATGGTATAGTTTGAAAATAAGTATTTTTACATTCTTTTCACCCAATTTCAGATTTTTAACTGTTTTTTCCCCCTTTCCCAAGTAACAAGAACTCTGCAGGCAGTATCAAAATCATTCTAATAAGTGAAATATACTGTGCAGTGCTTGTGTAGTGAGGCTTTGAAGTTCACACATGGTTAAGTGGGACTAAGTCTACACTGGCACTGTCTTCAAAATTTACTGCACCAACACAGCAGATAGGAAGGAAATCAAAGATATATACATAATTCATAAGACAGCTGGTGGAGGCAGCTGAACCATATACTGCATGCTCCAAAATTCTAGTTATTTATTAAAATGGTCCACCAGAAAAAAACATAGAGATGAATGGCCCTGTGTGCTTGGCATGTCCCAAGATGAAAACAATCATCTGCTGAACTTGCAGAACATAAAAAAATGACAGCTTTAATACATATGTGCAGAGAGGAGGTTTGGGAAAAAAATAGAAATAAGATAGAAATGTGTCATCTCTCGTCCTTTTGGCTATGCTCATGATCAGACTGGGATACTCTTACAAAGAGGACATAATATTCTGATTTATACTTTACAGGTAAAAGGCTGGAGATACCCACAAGCAAAGGATACTCAACATACATTCTCCTTTGGCACCGGAAAATGCCTTAAGATTAGATAACATAGTCCAGCTACAACTCTTGTTACAGAAAATGAGAGAGGGACTGCTTGGGCTTAATCAAAAATGTAGAAAGTTGAAACAACCAGGGACTTTGTACTTACATATACAAAGGAATATGACAGCTTTGAGAGCTTTGGTTTACACTGTTAAAGACAAAATGGACCAATCATTTTTTTTTTTCACCAGACAGAACATTCTGATGGAATATTTAAGAGGTCCCAAAAGACAGGTGGTGACAAGTCAAAGTTTTGCTCTTGGAATTTGTGCTCATTTGAATTTGGTAAAAGACTGTGACAAATGATTACTTTGGCATATATGCTAAATGAACCAGCTCAGCAAGCAGAATATTATCTTTTAATCTCCTCAGATACTGGGACTTCACTAAATTTCATAGAATAGTATAAGCAAGTTTTCTTTAAAAATTAACTGCTTCCCTTCTTGCAACACTTCTTGAGAACACAAGAAAATTTAACATCGGCTCTCAGTTTCTCTGTTGGTTTGTCCCTGCGTCTCTCACCATCCACATCTATATTCCTTTGAAAGAGCAACATTGAAGAAAGCGTGATAGCATTTTCTATCTATCTATAGTGTTTTTCTTCCTCCCTGCAGAGTTAACTGTGTATGCCTGACTGTGCCCAGTAGATCACCTGTCCATTGAGTTTGCCTGAGCAAACCTTGTGGTTTATGGCCTGGGAACGACGCAGGATCTTATTTGTCTGTCATGTTTTGACCGCCCTGTCTCAACTTGGCTCTTATTTGAGTCCTTTTGAACCCCCTGTGACCCTTTACTGGACTCATCTGAAATGCTCCACTCTGAGAGAGAATTGCATAGGTGAAATACAGAGTGAATAAAGGACACCAATGCAGAGGTGATTGGTTTGGATTCTACAGACAGAGAAAAACCCCCCTGAGTTTGCGCATGTGCATGATTACCATGGTGTTTTCATAAATGTCATGTCTTAATGCAACCATCAGATGTATGAAATCACGATAATCATTCCCTTTACAGATTTCTTTTGTTCTGATTTTTGCATTTAACTCTCTCACAGGAGAAGCATGTAGAACATATTTTTCATGTAGGTATTAGGTAAATATCTTAACTTCTTTAGTTATAGAATGCTGCTGAATTTAGTCTTCCAAAATAATTAACTGTCCACGGACTTTGTAAAAGAACTGCTCAGACAACTCCAATATTCACAAAACCTGAAATCATCAGATCTCTGTGGAGAGGTAAAAGATCTTGTTTGGAAATCTGTCCCAGAAGCCTCCAAAAACCTAAAATCATAAATACATGCTTCTTGTAGGCAACATTAGCTAATTAATCCGACTTAATAGTTTTTTCATACAGCAATCAGAACCAATTGGAGGACTGAATTTTAGTTTATTAAAATAATTATTATTGAAGTAAATAATCATAAGTGAACTAACTTCGTGTGAGATTTTTTAAGGTAGAGCATCATTCTTATCAACCAAATTTTCACCAATATCCTTGTCATCTGTTTTGATATTCTGCATGCATGTCTTCTGTACCAATTTACAGGGAAGGGGGAGGGAAAATTATGAAATAATTTGAGGTAATTACTAGAGTGTGCTAATGACCTTAATGCTCAGTTGAAACTGTTTTTACTTGACAACATTTTTGTGTGTTTATGTGTATGACCTACACAAAATTTAGGCTCCATTTCATTAGAAATACCTAACACCAGTTAGCAAGAAATTTTTACTGACTTAGCTTATTTCAGCTTTAGGGTTGTATCTCCTTCTTTTGAAATATTGGGAAACAGGATCAGCCAACATCTTCCCAGTTGATTTTGGAGGCTGAATTGTGGAAAGCAACATACTATCCCAAGGAACTTCTTCATAAGCTCTAGCTCAACAATTAAAAATAGTAGAGCAAAAGTTCCCATATAATCATTAATTAATGGTATTGGTAGCTAGATAATAAGGAATATGTGACAAAGAGAGATGTGGAGAGTAACAGAGGTGTATATTTCTATTTTAATGGGAAATGAAAAGCCTGGAATGACATGCTGCTTGCTGGGGAACAAGTAGTTATGGTACAGATTTCAGGCTTATCTTCTTTAAACTGGTCTCCCTCACTAAGTGAAAGATGTAGTTTATCTTCCAATAAACTTACAGTGGTGAAGGGCTTTATCTTGTCTGAATTTGAATAATCAGTTAAGTGAGAAGAGACATACATTTAGAGATTGGACACCAGTCATATCATGCCTCTGACAGGCGTTGAGGACAGATGTACAGCATGCCTGTTTGGAAACTCCAGTTTCTCTTCAATGCCTACAGGGGAAGTGGAGATGGAAGGTATAAAATGAATGCAAGCTTCTAGATAACTAAAGTTCATGAGATTAATCCTATGCTAAATGCTGTTAAATGGCAGAACTTGTGAGTGATAGAAATTTTTTTTGTAGTCTTTTATATTCTGTTACCTAAAGGTGCATAGTAGCAAAAATAAGTTGAAAAAACTAAGCAACACAAAATCAAAAACAGTTTTAAAAAGAAATGGTGCTTCACTTTTAGTGTTTGACTTGTAGAAACTCTGAATTGTTTTTGACCTCTTATATTTTAAAATTAGGAGTATTGGCTTTAGTGGACCCAGTAAGAGTTAATAATGTCAAATTAAAGACTTTTAAATAACTCAGATTCATTTTCTTGATTCTTTGGTTAATTATTCTAAATTTCTTTATATATGGAAGATAAATAGAACCCGTTAACATTATTTCTTATCTCTCTTTTACTCCTTTGAAAGAAAAGGCTGCAAATGACCCCCTGAAAACTGCTTGCAACTAAGCATAAAGCCCACCAGTTTATATTGGAGAGGACATGCATGACAAAAGAAGCAACAGAAAAAAACCTAAGTTGTTGAGCAAACAAAGAATCATTCTGCAATTGGGCAAGTGAAAAGCAAATGTAAAGTGTAAAACATAAGTGTAGGGATGATAAATAATCAAACCCTTACTGAAACCATAGTTGTTTTATTCAGTGACATAGAACCTTAAAGATATTGAGTTTTCTACATTATTTGCAGATGACCTATTAGCTTATTAGGCAGTATGCTCTTACACAATTCATTATTTTATGGGTATTTAATAGCAGAGATACTTCTGAGCATACTGTAGGCCATTCATCACAGAATCACAGAATAAGCTGAGTTGGAAGGGACCCAGAAGGATCATTGAACTTCTGGCCCTACACAGCACCATCCCCATGTGCCTGATAATACTGTCCAAGTGCTTCTTGAACTCCGTCAGGCTGGTGCTGTGACCACTTCCTTGGGGAGCCTGTTCCAGTGTCCAAACACCCTCTGGGTGAAGAACCTTTTCCTGATATCCAACCTAAACCCGCCCTGACACAACTTCAGGCCATTCCCTCAGTCCTGTCACTGGTCACCACAGGGAGAAGATCAGTGCCTGCCCCTCCTCCTTCCCTCATGAGGAAATTGTAGACTGCAATGAGGTCTCCCCTTGGTCTCCTCCAGGCTGAACAGAGCAAGTGACCTCAGCTGCTCCTTGTACAGCTTCCCCTCAAGGCTCCTCACCATCTTTGCTGCCCTCCTTTGGATGATCTCCAATAGTTTAATGTCTTTCTTATATTGTGGCACCCAAAACTGCACACAGGGCTCGAGGTGAGGCTGCCCCCGTGCAGAGCAGAGCGGGACAATCCCCTCCCTTACCCACCTGGTCATGCTGTGCCTGATGTCCCCCAGGATGGGGTTGTCCCTCCTGGCTGCCAGGGCTCTGTTGACTCAGATTCAACTTTCTGTCAACCAGGACCCCCAGGTCCCTTTCCATAGCACTGCTTTCCAGCATCTCATTCTCCAGTCTGTACATCCAGGATTCAGAATCTGGCACCTTCCCTTGTTGAACTTTATATGACTGCTGATTACCCAGCCCTCTAATTTGTTAAGGTCTGAATGTCCTTAAATAGTTCATTTGATGTTTTTCAAGTTGCTCTTTTTTTTTTTTTTCTTTACTTTACATGTTGTTATCCTTAATTAAACTTTCTTCTCTCTCTTTCTGCAGGCAGGTCAAAAGTTTTAACTCATTGAGTACCTAAGTACTTCCTACAGTAATTTTCTATCATTATTTGAAATGTAAAAGAGGCTGGAATTCCATGTTGAGATACCTCACACTCAATGTGCTGCTTAATACTGCATTAATCCTGGATGATTACTTCTCCAGAGTAATGATTACTCTGGAGAAATTGCTTACTGCTTCAGCAGAGGAAGCAGTGGGAAAGGAACTCTTTATATACAAAGGCCACATGGAAATTAATATAATGTGACCACAGTTATTTCAGTAAGTGCTGCATAAAATTCTTCAATGGAGTCTCTTAAAGAAACAGTGGAAGAAAGATAAGGTCTTCACATGGATAAATAAGTGGTTAGAAGATCAGAGATGGAGGGAAGGGAAAAATGATCAATTTTCCAGGTGAATAGAGATCACCGGTAGAGAGACCTTCCGATAACACATCTGGGCTTAGGACTTTTTTGCCTAACATAGTCACAAATTAGCTGGAAGTATAGAGTTGAAATGGAAGCGATGTGCTCAATAA
The DNA here is from genome assembly GCA_013398175.1 of Climacteris rufus. Taxonomy (NCBI): domain Eukaryota; kingdom Metazoa; phylum Chordata; class Aves; order Passeriformes; family Climacteridae; genus Climacteris; species Climacteris rufus. The sequence goes on from VZRZ01004813.1 coordinate 1,479,734, forward strand.
GCAAATGTATATATTCATGAAAGCAAAAATCTATGAATCCATGACTATTAACTAGAAATGTACCAACTTCTGGTCATGAATCACTGATCAACAGATCATCACATGATAGGAAAATATGCAGAGGAAGGATGATGACTTTATTAATTATCTACAGTCTTGGATGAAATACTGGACTAGGGGGACTTTTGGATAAATCCAAAATCTAGTAGCAGCATGAGTGAAGCCTTTACTCATTTCCTTAAGCAGACGGTTACTACCAAGTCTAGAAATAAACTGTATAGAGTTTCCCATATCCCGTCTTTGGAGAAAACGGTGTCTACAGATGTGTTAGCTTTCATCCGGGGCAAGAAGTCATCTCTGTTCCTTATTGGACTTGTCAGATAACCTGGTTCATTCTGCAATTCCCAAGCCCACCTCTGTGTTAAGCCCTACGAACAGAATAACATTTGCAAATTGGACATGGGGGCTTCATCACTAGGTTCCCAGGTACACCTGCATGGTCAAAGTTGGTGGTCCTCCTAACCACTGCAAAGAAAACCTGAGACCACAGAGAAAAGTGTAGAAAATTCTGTTATCATATGAGTGAGAGAAGGGAACTCTGCAAGCAAACACTGTCAAGACCTTGTCTTCTAGCACTGAGCACCTCCTCTACATGGACTGAGAATACAGGAAGCATAGCTTTACAGCTATCATCCTGTCTCTGGCAGATTGATTCTCCGGTCTTAGAATGACCTTTGTTACCAGCTTCTCACATTTGCTTTGCTGTTGCAGAGCTTCACTGGGTTTGTTTTGCTCAGCAGATATGAAAGACTCCTAGGTAAGTTCAAAGTTGTGGACTGCCAAAACCATAGCACAACATCTTCTCACAATAGAGAAGCTCCTGTCTACTGCAGATGTTTTATATACCATAGCTCATCCATCTCAAAGGCTGCTTCTCTCTTTTTTTGATATTCTTCCCAGACACGGTGGAGAAAATGACTGCAGAATTTGCCTGCAAAATGCCTGACTGATCTCTCTTTCAGCATAACTTCCCCAAACAACTTAGCTGTACAATGTCTTGGGACTGGTATCTAGAAACACTAGCAACTAAAATCACTTCACATGCCTGGTGGATGGTAGATGAGCTCTGAATCATACAGCTAAAATCGGGAATTTGTTTATGCAGTCTCATTAAAACTGTACCCAAAAACTCACCTATTTTTTATATCAATATTTACACATTTCTAATTAATACCTCAGTATCACAAGAAAACTTGTAAATGTGTACTAGGTTTGGAAGATTACTTACACCACCTCCTTAAGAAATGTGTGCTGCACCATATTTGTTTCAAGGTTTGTCCCTGAGTTAAGTTTGACTTTTTCTGATAACTTTAGTGGAGGCAGCACTTCACTCAAAAAATGAACTTTATCCAACAAAAGATCATCAGAAACCCACCAGACAGTTTCTGTCTGCTTCCTGGAACTACTGTCTATTTCAGACCACTTTCTTGACTGTAACCTGGATTACTGACTTGATGACAGTCACTTTCACATTTTGTCTGTCTTCATTTCAGGTATATCTTTATTTGCCAGAGTATCTCTACCTCTGTCTCTGCTTTTCTTTGCAATGGAAAAATTAAAGGTCAGATAGAATTGCATGTCTCAAATATTCTTTCCCTTCACTTTTCCAGAGGTTTGCAGAAAAAAACCCAGTTGAACAGTTTTGACTGATGTCAGAGGTCTAATTTTCATATGTAAATAAAGAACACAGTAACTGAGAAATAAGAGTGAAAATTACATGGGATGAGCAAGAAAAAAAAAGGAAAATTATGTAGTCTATTTTTATCCCTTGTGGTTTATTGGGTTCTCTTATAAGACTGCAGTAAGCATAAACTGATTTAAAATGCAAAATTTAAAGACAGAAACTGGGAACCAAAACCACTGCCTGAATTTATGTCCCTTAGAGAATTTTTGGTGACAATAACACATACAAGGTATCACTAACTGTGCAATAACTGCACTACTGCATAGTAAAATAGAACAAGGAACTTATTTACATTTCTTTACCATGTTCTAAGAAATGCCTCCCCTCATCTATGAGCATGTAGTGCAAGATACCACAAAATTTTGTTCTAGCTCTAATGAGCACTTCTCTATGAAAATCACTAAAATTAACTTAAAACACATTGATTATTATTAATTATGTCTATCCTTAGAAGCCCTGGACAGATATTTCTGCTTTCCACAATATTTAGAAGTAAATTCTGAAACCATCTACCCAATTTATCTTCATGTTATAAGCAGTGAATTTCCACTTTGACGCTCTAATCAATACAGAATGATCAGACTCAACTTTATGTGTAAGACATTGATAAAAAATAAGAGGGTAATATGTACTTGGACCAGCATGTGATGGCAGTCCTGAAAAACTTCTGCATTCTTATCAACTAGACCCTGTAACAGGTCTTTAAATGTGCTACACTGCAACTTTAGAAATGCTAAAACACACAGATATATTCAGGGTGGATTCATAGATATATTCCTGACTGTGGAGTGATCTGTTATTTTGGTATATAACTTCACAATTTACATAAATAGATATTTAAAAAAATTATCACCAAAGATATTTTTTTAGTATTAGAATTCTCATTTGAATTTGCTGACTGGAACCTCTTTGTTGCAGCAGGGACAATGAATTATACAAACAGTCTACTGCAGTTGTTATATTCAGTTCAAATATCCAGGACAAATATATTTTATAAGATTGTTCCTTTGGGACCCTGGGGAATGGAGTTCAGAAACTCATTTTATTGATTTGTTAAGTATCACCAGTTTCTTTGGTGATTAAGAAATAAAAAAAAAATTGCTTTACCTCTGAGGCATGCCCTGTTCTTCCACCTTCTGTCCTGGCTGGTTTCCTCCAGGAGGCCTCCTGTGGTCAGGCTGGGCCCTCTCTCCTGTGATGGGGATGCTGGTGAAGTTTCACAGTACAGTAGTCTACCAGGGATTCAATAGCTCTTCCAACATGGGGCTGCTGTTCAGCTTCTACTGCTGGACTCACAAAACCTGAGCAGGAATCTACTAAAGGCACAACATTCTGGTGTGGGAATACAGGGGGATTTTCCCCTACTGGAAGGGTGAATAGATGTAATTTCAGGAAAGAATTACTGATTTTCTCTTCAAAGCTGGCAAAGCCATGACTGCTCTCAAGACGCCTCATAACAGGCATATACATCTTCAAGACACTCGGATACTGTTGGTGATCACGTAAACTGGTTCAACTGATTAGGCAGACTTTTCAAAGGCACTTGCCTCCCTTTCAGGTGCACCAGAAAACAGTAATTCTCTTCTATTGTCCTTACGGGGCAATAACCTTAAAAGTTGCTACTTTCTCCTGTTTCTCTTAGATTCCGAAATCCCAGCCAATAAATCACAGAAAAACTGGAGGTCATTCTCCAGAAAATCAGTGCATAGAAGAGTATGGCAGTGATTGAAATATTGAATCCTTTCCTGAAAAGAGATTTATCAACTATGGTACCAAAAGAACAGGGCCACTGAATGTTCAGAAATTTTCTATTGCTTGGTAATGATGGAAAACACCTTACCATGAAAGGTCTCTTATGTGAAACATAGTTCATGTGTACCAGTGTAATCTAGTCCTTCAAGGGGACACACATAGCGAATTCAAGTGACAGCTGAGAATGTTTTATATGCAGTATGGGCACTATAAGGATAAGTCAACTCTCTGAAAACACAGAATTCTGAGACATCCTGTGTCTGCTTTCTATCATAACTGTACATTAACCTGTGTGAAAAGAAACTTACAAAATTTGACTTCTACCAGTAACAAGCCTTTAAAATGCCATATAGTGTCTATGTTTACTGCTACTCAGTAACAACAATCAGTTTTACACCAGGAATTACATTCAGTGGGGCAGATTGATTTTTCCTCCATACCTTTTTATCTCCTCCTGGAAAGCTTTAGAACGAGATGACAGGAGAGGTAGAGATATGGGACCAAGGTATAGCACGGGATGGAATACACTGCAAGGATGACTTGTGTTTTGTTGGATTCATTTCATGGAGTGAAATGCAATTTAAACTCTGTCTTGGGTTTTGTTGATAGGGATTTGATTCAGTTTATTTTGAGAACTAAATTTGCCAAGGAAGGCTGAATTATTTCTACTGTCAACATTCTGAGGTGATCCATGCTTTAAAAAGCACATGGATGAGCTGGACATGTATCCAAACTAGTCTTCTGTGCTCTGTCTGTGCTACATGTCTGCCTTTTACTTTCCTTCAGGATTTCTGTGGATCAGTGGTTTTGATTTTTTGACATAAATAGCTGCTTTCCTTCTCTGGCAAAGTAACAGTATATCAAATCTTCCAATAAAGTGGTACTTTCCTGCCAGACTACCTGCTTCCATCTCAGATGGCACTGCCGCTGCAGCAGCAGCAGCAGCAGATGTTTCCCCAGGGTTTGAGGATGTGAAAGCCTCCCCTCCCCTCCCTTCCCTGCTTTCACCAGAGATGCAGAGCTGGGCACTTGTGGCTGGGAAAGCCCCGCCGCCTTCTCCTCGGCCCCTCCAGGGCAGAGAGCGACCATGTGTCCTGGCGTGCCCCCCACCTCTTCCTCCTCCTCATTTTCCTCCTCTTCCTCCTTCCCACCCTGCTGCAGGCCACCTGCAGCACCTGTTCCAATGCCTTGTCGCCCTTTCAGTGAAGAAATTTTTCCTAACAGCCAATCTAAACCTTCCCTGGTGCAGCTTGAGGCCATTTCTTCTGGTCCTGTCGCTTGTTACTTGGGAAAACCCTCTTTGCAGCCTGGTAGTTTTAAGTTTATGTTGCTGTCTGGGACAAGTAGTTCCACAATACAGGAACTGTGCCATTTTAACATCCAGCTTACCCCGCACGTTATTTTTTTACACCTGCCAGTGCTTTACCCATCTGTGTTCACCAGATCCACCAGTGGGATTAAACTTCCTTTCCACGTGTGGGTTTGCAGACAGATGCAGGAAAACTAAAGGATTATCTAATTTGACTGTTTTGTTTTGGCTTTGTTTTTGTTGTGTATTTTGTTTTTTTGTTTTGTTTTGTTTTGTTCTGTTTTGTTTTTCACAAAAATGAGCAGTGAGTGCTGGTGAGAGGGTTGTTTCTCCTTCCTGTGTACCCAAGAACTGCATGGTGGGGGGGGGTAACCCCATCAGTGAGGGCGGTGAGTCACTGGTAATGTTGGAACCCAGCTGAAGGAACTAAAGCATCACTTGGTCAGAAGCTCTGAGGTACAGATGTGTGTTAGGACACCAAGACTGTACATTTGTGGTGTACTAGTGCTGATTTTGTATCTGCTGTGTGCTTATTTGCAGCTGTCAGCAGCCACCAGTGGGGAAATTCAACTGTACAACCTCCTGAGACTGGGAATGACCTGAAATGACATTCTTTGCTTCCTACTGAGTTTTGAAATCTGAGCATAGTAAATTGCTTAGGCTTTCTAATAGTATTAAATTACATTATTTAATGTGTACATTAGTGTACATATGTGTCAGATCTTATTCTATGGTCTGGTTGTGATTGAGTTTCACCAATTCCTTTAGAAGGTCAAGGTATTTTCAAGGAGCGAGATCAGAGATGAAGTTCAAAGTTCTACTCTCTGACAAAAAAGGGAAGGCCATACGCAGTGTTTCACTATGTATTCACTCAAACATCTTAGTATTTCTTCTGTCTCTTGTTTGATTTGGCATAATAGATATTGTCTGCTCCAAAAAAGACACTTCAATCTTTTTGCATTGGAGTGTTATTAATATAGTCTGAGTTTCAGGCTGATGTAAAGAACATGAAAATTTTTCATTTTGGTTTGTTTATTTTTTGGTTGTTATTTTTTCACTTACTAATGCTGACAGTTTTGGCATATATATTTTTCCTTAAGTGAATAATTAAACTTTCTGAGGACAATGTGGAGCAAGTTTCACAAAATGCCTTAATCGCATTTGAGTTTTCTGAGCCATCTGAAGGAAGTTTTCATCTTACTGGAAAAATACAACATTTTTAACTTTGGCATGCCATATGACAAACGAAAGAGTTTCTTTTGAACTTATGCAGCACGAGTGGTGTCATTGTCAGAAAATAAATAAGAAGACCCACTTGGAAAACATGATTGTAGTGGTTTAGCCCCAGCCAACAGCCAAGGACCCACTAAAACTGCTTTTTTCCCCTTCTGAACAAAACTGTGTTACTAAACCATGGTAAGAAATGCTGGCAGAGGAACAGAGTCAAGCCGAGACAAGGTCAGTGCTTCTAAGTGATAAAGTGAATTTATTACAGAGCCGAAGGAGTAAGCAAAACAACATTTTTAAAACACTCTTTCTCCGTTGTTCTCTCAAACCCTCTCCAACCCCCCTAATAGCTTCACAGCTCTCCCTTCTCCCAGAAAGTAAGGGGAACCCAGGGAGGGGGGTTTTTCTTAGTTAGTTTAGTCCTCAGATGCTCAGATGTTTCTTCTTCTTAGCAATATACCTGGAGGGGAGGTCTCTCTCCCCTCTGGCACCATGGCAAGGTTTGCAGATGTTGGCACGCAGCCTGCCTGGACTTGCTGCCACTCCATCCCCACCGTCGAGCTGATCTCTCTCTTAGGGTAGGAATAAAACCAAGCTTCTTTTAACTTAATTGACTCCCTTCTTGATTCAGGAGCAAAGGCCTTGTTCCCCACCAGACACAGCTTCTCCTGTGGGAGTTCATTCCCTTCTGCACTGTCTCCGCTTTACTGTGTTTGATTTAAGTCTCTCGCCACGGGCTGCAAGAATGTCTCAGCTCCGATGATGCAGGAACCTCCTCTCCCGTTGCTTCTCTTCTTGGCGGACTGGCAGAGTTTGCTGGCTCTCATATCTGATGTTTCAGTTGTTTGCTATACTCCTTCTCCTCTGCCTACCTACACCTACGTGACTACATGGCGCGTGCCTGCATACTACAGAGATTGCTTTTTATAAATGCTGTCGCAGAGGCGTTTCTGTCCTTCCTAATTGGCCCAACTGTGGAAAACAGCACATCAATCTCCCCGGAGCCATCTGAGATATGCCCTGACCGGACAGCTGTGGGAGCTTCTGGAAGTTCCTTACAGGAGCCATCTTTTGGCCCCTACCACACCCAAAAATCTAGACCTCCCAAAACTCCTCAAACCACCACAATGATACAGTTCACATCTTGCAGGATTTTTGTCAAAAGGGTTAAATGTAACTGAGACAGATTAGAAACTGAAGTTGTTTCTCCTGTGTGACTTTAATATGACTAGTAACAGAAATGGTAATATTTCTGCACTGCACTTGCCATGAATAGACAGCTTAGAAATGCCAACTGTAGTTAAAATACTTGGATCTAGAAAACTACTGGACTATTAGCATGATAGAGACAAAATAACTTAAGTAGAATTTCTATTTATATAATCTTTTAGTGCAGAAATCTCTTTTCAAAAATTATCTCAAAACATAATTACTTTGAAAAAACTTTTAAAACAGTTACCATAACTTAGATCCTTTTGTATCTCTTTATAGAATTTTCATTTCTAAATAAATGAAATTAAACTCTGCCAATTGAACAATATAATAATACAGCATTTTATTAATTAATGGATTGACTGTTGAATTATCTAAAGCTCATTTTAAACTGTTTCCTGCTAATGCAATATTTAGACTAAATTTAATATTCTGATAAATTATTATGAAGATGATTGATTTTGCAAGTCTAATGCTGATTTAAAGGCTGAAAGGTTCAGAATAAAATATTTTATGAAATAATAGATTATCCTTGATGTGAAACTTTAATAGGGTGAATGGCATTTGCTTTCAATTCAATGGGCATAGGAATAATGTTAATTTGGTCAGTACTAATCTACTCAGATACCTGCTCTGGACAAGTGTGGAGAGATCCCTCTTTACCTGAGGCCATTGTAGTTTCCTCCTCAGTGAGGAGAAGGAAGATTTGTTTTTTGATGTGGGTACAATCCACCTACTATTTCTCATCTTGAATTGAGACTGCTACCCCATATGCAGAACCCTTTAGAAATATAAAAGCTCAATTTCTCTGTGCTTAAGTATTATCTGTACAGCTGCCCAAACAGATTTTAAATGCATTGAACAGGAAATTGGTGTTTTACACTTGAATTTGTCTCACTGAAGGCTCTTTGGCCTGCTTTGGTAGCATAAATTGGTATTAAAGCTGTTGAATTGCACTCAGTCTGATTTTAAAGTTGCCCAAGGAATCCTCAAGTAACATACTTTGTATGTTACATGTACCCTTTGGGATACATTCCAGTCTTTGGGAATGGCTCTTCAGGCAGCTGAGAAGTCTGAACTACCCTGGACTTGGGGGTGAATTGCCCCAAACTTCTGTGTGTCTGAGAGTGACATAAACTACTTTTGTTCATCTGTGTTCTTCTGCAAAAGGAACTGTTGTTCACACTTTGTATAATGACTGTAAGAAGTGCAGGCCAGTGAGGAATCAGACCCTATGTATTTCTAGTGTATTTGGCTGCTTAAAAAAACTTAATTAGGGAGTTAATTCAGAAATTAATTTATTTATTCTCAAAAATTGCTGAAACAAATTACTTTTCCCACTCCTTTTTAAGTACAGGTTCATATAGAGGGGATGGAATAATATATTTATTGACTTTAAAATGTGGATTAAGCAGTTCCCTTGTACTTTATTTTCTGTGGCTCTTTCTGTGGGAATTAATGACCTTCTGATACTTTTTCTTTTCATACAGAAAGGGTCTGTTTAACCTGGTCACAACCACTCCTGAAACAGAGAGTGAAAATAGGAAGATCATTTGTACTAGACATTGCTGCAGGAAGTACCATTTGAATTCCAAAGGAATTCCAGTAAGAAATCTAAAAAAGGTTTTGAAAAAATTTTGAGAGTGTCAGATGTGAGGGAAAGAGTGTAGGGGACTTGGGATTCATACATGGACAGAAACATTTGCTGAGTGCAATGGCTTCTATGTAAGTGAAATGTGTATGCACATGAAAGAGCATTTAAGCTGACTTTCTCACAATCTTGCATGCATGTCACTGAAGATACTGAGAAAGTAATTCAAGAAGATCTACAGTATCTTCTTTTGGTGACTGTATTGCTTTCACTTTTTCTTATTCTTTTAAACAGTTCAAGAGCTCCATCTTTGGGTTTAAGGTGTTATTGTAAAAAAAAAAATCCTTTTTTTGTTAAGTAGTACCTAAACGTCCTACAAGTTATGTATATCTGCTCATATCTTGTTGCCTTTTGATAAACTTTGAATACTTTCATTATAATATCAATTTTTTTCAGTTCATCACTCATTAACTTGTTTGGTTTTGGTGGATTATGTTTTTCCTTTCCAATTATGATACATAAATCGACAGTTTATAAAATATTTATGGACCATGACAGAAAATGGAGGCAGACCAAATTTTAAAACAGGTTGTTTTTCAGGTAGACTTTGTTATTTGTTAGAAATTAATATACTTTTATTACAATCAGAGCATATGCTGATTACTGTCAAAGAGGAATGTGTTAATGTTCTTTTGGGAGCAGAACTTTATTGAAAAATTAACTTTGTTTCTTCCAGTGCAGCAGAATTCTAAAAGACTTAAATATTACAGTGAGAAAATTTTAATAATTTTATTTTTCAATAATAGGCCTCTAATTATTCTAGGAAGTGTTTGGGGAAAATAAAGTTATTTGAAAAATTTTGCTCCCAAAAAAATTTGTGAAATTGGTATATAGCAAAAAAAGTATTGTGAAGTAAATTAAACTGCTAACCACAGAAATTCACCATATATGCGATACTCTTATGAGTATCTTCTGACTCTTTATTTTTTTCTTCTCCAGTGAAGTTCTATTTCTTCCTATTTTCTAAGTAGACATTCTGAAATGACGAGTACAGACAGTTCTTTTAGCTTACCTTGATTGTCTTGTCTTTATAACTGGAGATTTTTACTTGCTTCTGTTTTCCATAAGAACACCATGGAGAAGTACAATTGCAATTTTTATAGTAGAGGGGGTGACTTGATGTTTACCCGTTATTGCTTAAATCAAGATAAATCAAACCCAAGTTGTGACTTGACCCCATCTTTCCTCTTGTCCCCAACAAATATCTCAATCTATAACTAGTTTATGTGACTAGCTATTGTTGCTTTTAGTTTTTGGATATTGAATCTAAGGTAGCAACAAACACCGATCTGGTGCCACTTAATTATTTAGCCCACCTTCATAAAATTGCTACTGATGGTATGTTCAGGATTTTATTGTTGCCTTTTGTATTTGAGACTTTCTCATCCATTGCTATTTACTTTCTCTCACAGATTTCTCCAAATGAATTAGAAATCACAGTGCCTTAACTCCCTGTAACCCATGTCATTTCCAAGCAGAAGGTGGAGACAAAGAACACAAAATGCTGAGAGGCTAATCGCTGCCCTTACCTTCCTGCTGGCTTCAATTCTGTACATCTGAAAACTTTGTCAGAGAAACTTAGATCTGATTTGTACTGAAATGCCACCTAAAAGAGGCTTCAGTTTTCTTTCAGAAGCCTTGTATCTCTTGCAAAGCTTTGCAATCTTTATGAATATGTTTTTATTTTCTATTTAAGATGAAAGAAATGCAAATTACAATAGAAATAAAATATCTTCTATTTCATTTAATGAAGAAATTAAGGTCACAGTCATGACAGAACCCAATTTAATTGCTTCATTAACGGTTGATGTATATATTGATTGACATACTGACTGAGAGTATTGTAACCAGACAGCTAAATTTTATCTGCATTTGGACAGTGCCTATTCCCATTTTCCCCATTATGAACAGTCTCAATTTAAAATGTGACAGGTCTTTTGTAAAACATGAATATATTTAAAACTAAATTTAAACTTAAGTGATATTTACAATAAGGTTGCTTTTCTGATATCAGGCCTTTGGCATTGTTTTTGTTGCCATAATGAGTTATGGTTGTAAAGACATTAAGCAGATATTAACTGAATACCCACTGAAGAAAAAGAGTATTAAAGAGTGTAGATCCACCTAAAGTGTGCTGCTTGCTTTTTCATATGAATTGAACAGTTGTGTTAATGTCATTGTTCTATCTTCTAAGTTCAACCCTCAAAGAGGTTTTCACGTGTGACACCAAGATCAAATAGGTTAAAAATAGTGGGATCTGTCACATTTCCACAATTTTTCTTTAAATAGAAAGCAACAATTTCAATGAAAATATTTTTAACAAGAAAAGGCACTTCTTTATCAAATCCCCTGTTGCGGAATGGTTTGGAATGGTTTGCAGTGTTTTGATTACTTACAATTCTGTACTGACTGATGTATGGTTAACAAGTCATCCCACAGATTTTTAAATTTTTTTAAATGTTTCTTTGGATTCTTACTCATAATTTTTGTGTAATCAAAATAATTATTTTTGCGTAATCAAGGTAATTATTTGTGATTGTTATACAATAATAACATTGTGTACTGCTCCACCAGTCTGTAGGACTGTTTGCTCCAAAATATTGCTTTCTTCCACTATGGGTATTCCAAATTCATCTAACTTGTTATGTTCACAAAACCTGAAGCCTGAATTTTGTTATATTCTACCAAAAAAAAAAAA